>VUQI01038679.1:0-15302 GCA_015106735.1 Paratilapia polleni | reverse complement strand
TTTTGACCAGGATATGTCTTTCAACGCGCACATTAAACAAATATGTAGGACTGCTTTCTTGCATTTGCGTAATATCTCTAAAATTAGAGGTATCCTGTCTCAGAGTGATGCTGAAAAACTAGTTCATGCATTTATTACTTCTAGGCTGGACTATTGTAATTCATTATTATTAGGTTGTTCTAAAAGCTCCCTGAGAAACCTTCAGTTAATCCAGAATGCTGCAGCGAGAGTACTGACAGGGACTAGAAAGACAGACCATATTTCTCCCATATTA
The DNA here is from genome assembly GCA_015106735.1 of Paratilapia polleni. NCBI lineage: Eukaryota > Metazoa > Chordata > Actinopteri > Cichliformes > Cichlidae > Paratilapia > Paratilapia polleni. The sequence goes on along the minus strand of VUQI01038679.1, from coordinate 15,028 downwards.
GCTTCTCTTCATTGGCTATCAGTTAAATCCTGAATTGAATTTAAAATCCTTCTCCTCACATACAAAGTCTAAATAATCAGGCCCCATCATATCTTAGACCTCATAGTACCATACTATCCCAATAGAGCACTTCGCTCTCAGACTGCAGGCTTACTTGTGGTTCCTAGGGTATTTAAAAGGAGAATGGGAGGCAGAGCCTTCAGCTTTCAGGCCCCTCTTCTGTGGAACCAGCTCCCAGTTTGGATTCAGGAGACAGACACCCTCTCTACTTTTAAGATTAGGCTTAAAACTTTCCTTTTTGATAGAGTTTATAGTTAGGGCTGGATCAGGTGACCCTGAACCATCCCTTAGTTATGCATCCATAGAGTGGCATACCTTTTTTGAGCCATATCTGACAAATTTAGCAACTTCTAGCCAAATACAACACACATACTGTATACTGTGTCACTTCACACCACATTTTCGCCCTATGCAAAACTGAAAAATAACTCTAGCAAAAAAGACAAAAACTGTATTTGTCAGTAATATACTGCCACTTAATTTTCTGTGTGGTAATTTCCATCATATTCACCAAAGCTTGTGACTTTTTGGTGACTTGTAATTTGCCCTGATGAGTATAGCATTAGATAGGCTAACCTACTTCTTCTGACTATAATGGCTTTGGATAAAAGCCAGACTTCAGAAAAGTCCATGTCCTGCAGAGCCAGTCTAAATGTGGCACAATGTCTCAAGATGTGGGACAGAGGCCAAGGAATAAAAATGCTGTGCAGTCCCACATAAAGAGGGACATCTGGTCACCCTCCTCATATTGTAGATGCACATTTCTATCCTATGAAGCTGCAGGTATTTAATTAATTATAATTAATTTAATTAATTAAGTCAAACGGGTGGAAGCAATAAACACATCTTCAGCTCCTGTTAATGTTTTGTCAAACACAGATTAGGCTACTTTCATTTGTAAATGTCATGAAAAACCACTTAGAGACAGGTCTGTGTATGTGTCAGCAGCTCAAGCACATTAACAGTATTCTGCACTCTCTGACTCTTTTGGGCTGGTGTTCTTGGAAAAAGTCTGATGTTACAACTTTGCCCTGCTTTAAGAAAAATACAGTTTAACCTAACTGTATTTATTTTAATGGCTTCCTTCAGGCTTCCCTGAGATTTATTTGGGCAGGGAGACAGGGTGAGAATGGAGCTAAAAGCATGTGTCACACTTCCAGAAGTGTGGTTTACATACTGGAGGCTCATCTGTAGGTTCATAACAACCTTTATTCTGAAAAGGGAAACTGGGTTGATTAAACTTCAGTTATTTGCTGTTGGCCAACAATGAAATTATATTTAATAATGTTAATAATGGTTTTATAAAATAGTATCTGGATGGTTATTTTAAAGTTGTAACTGATAATTAAAGAATGCATAAAATGCTGTATATGGTATCCTGTTTCACGTGTATTCTTTTAAGCTGTTTGGTTAGGTTGCGGTTTAGGTTAAAATATGAGCTGAAACACAAATTTTGACATATGAATGATTTGTGAATAGCAGTAATTATATTCTCAGTGTTTGCTGTTAGTAAAATAACTTTAATTTAAAATAACTAAAATTTACTAAAGTTTAATTACTATGAGTTTACCATTTATTATGGATGGTTATTATAAAGTGTTGCCATTATGACATGCTCACAGGAAGCAGCATCTAAATGTAGCAGCTGATATTAATTTCTCTTTAGTGGCACTGCTTGCTGCCCCTTTTCATTTGATTTCCTCTCCATCTCTATGGGGTCAAGCAGCCCTTCAGCCTACCTCTTTTTTATCCAACTCTTCTGTCTTCTTTTTTTCCTCATCTTCAGTTTGTACTGTTGCTGTCTTCTTTTCCGTGTGTTCAATCAGTTTTACAGGTGGCGTTCTTCTCCGGAGAACCTCCAGCCACTCCTGTAGTGTAAAACAATTACTGTCACATGGAAGTCATGAAATGAAACTGAGTTACTATGACCTCTGACCTCTGGTGTAATGGCTGCCATTCATTTTCAAAGACATATTAGCAGTGAGCCACTCCATGTCACTACTACATATCATCCCAACACAGCATTTCTCTCCAGCCTGCAGGCTTACTTGTGGTTCCTCGAGTTTCTAAAAGTAGAATGGGAGGCAGAGCCTTCAGCTTTCAGGCCCCTCTCCTGTGGAACCAGCTTAATAAAGTTTATAGTTAGGGCTGGATGAGGTGACCCTCAACCATCCCTTAGTTATGGTGCTATAGGCTTATGCTGCTGGGGGACGTCCCATGATGCACTGAGCATTTCTCCTACACTCCCCTCTTTTCACTCATGATGTGCTTATATACTGCATCTCATTAACCTTTGTCTACTCTTTCCCATAGTCTCTGTTCTGTCTTTCTCTTCATTTGCTGTCCTTTTCCTCCTCTCTTTCCCCTCTCCCCCAACCGGTCACAGTAGACGGCTGCCCCTTCCTGCTTATCACTTCCTGTGCCCACTATGTGGTGTTCAAGAACACCCTCTAAATGTATGTCATTTTGCTGTATATCATGTGTTGAACTCACAATGAAATTTTAATGTACATCGGATGATGATTATTACCTAACGCTGATTTCCTGTTCTCACTAGGTGGTGCTATGAGTGTGACTAAACATTCAATTCAATTCAGTTCAATTCAATTTTATTTAGTGCCAAATCACAACAACAGTCACCTCAAGGTGAAGGGAAACAGAAGAGAGCAGAGGGTGACAGGACAAAAGACACACTATGGGAGAGAGGCGGAGTTTAATAATAACTAATGATTAAATGCATGTGGTGTATAAACACATGGAGATTGAAAGGAAGCAATGAAGAGGAAGTGCTCAGTGCGTTATGGGACGCACAAACATGGCATGGAGAAGTCTCCAGACTCAGACTCTTATCAAGCATGTCAACTTTAGGCCAGACTGGAAAGTTCTAAGAACTTCTTGTGCTGTGGTGAATGATCAAAATTCAACAAAAACTCAAAAGCCTCACAATTTAGCATCACCAAAGTCTTTGGATTAAACTGAGCAAAGATGATGTTGATCTAATTAAATCTCTTGGAGGAGTCTGTTAAGTATAAAAACTGAAAATGGTCATAATGCTGCCAAAAATGACATCTTAAATTCAAAATGGCAGACTTCCTGTTGGATTTAGAGCATGACTCCAGGAGTTTTTTGTTTTTTGTTTTTTTCCGTACGGGGGTGTTAAATGAGGCTAGGGAAATATAGGTGAAATGTAGCCCTGGGGCTTGTTTTTTCAAATATTGTAGGTGGTGCTGTAGAGCCATGTTGCTACACCCACAGGGAAGACCCATAAAACATGAAAGCTTTTACAACGTCTGAGGTGTGTGCCAGGTTTCATGACATATCAAGCTTTCCTAGCCCCTTAACAACAACTTCCTGTTCCATGGCAAATTGCCATGCCAACAGGACACACCATTAAATGAAAACTCACAATTTTCACAATTAAGCAACATCAAGATCTGAATGTTCTTCTGACCACATTTGAGGTGGATGTGCTCAACCTGTAAGGAGTACATCAAAACATAACACATGTCATTTCCAGTTCGCACTAAGTGGCACTCTAACTACTGTTGAAAGGCTGGGACTGTTTATCAAACATGAGAAGTTTTGGGCACAATGGACAAGATATATTTGAGTTACAACAATTTTGTGCTTCGTGGCAACACATCGAAATTCATCATGCCTCCATGGCCACGCCCTTCAACGAAAACATCGCCAAGATCTTAACTTTAGGCTGACCAAATATGAAGCTGATGCGTTTAAATTATTACGGGGAGCTTGTTAAAGTATAACCTCTGGAAATGGCAAAAATGGTGCCAAAATTGCTCCTCTGTTGCAATTTTGTAGGGGGAGCAATGGAGGCATTTTGCACCCCCCATATGAGCAGATCCAGTAGGGCCTTTGCACTGTCAGTGTTTGGGCCCTAACAAGGGTATGGCTTGAAAGTTATTCAAGTTGTTGATTTCCTACTGAAGGAAATCAACAACTGGAGGTATATATACTGAGCAGGGTTATTGGCTAATTGGAAACACGTGGGACTAAGGTGAAACGGGTCATTAGGGCAGAGAAACAGAACAAAGGCTGGAAGTCCAATGAACTGAAGTTTATGACAAAGAGAGATTTCAAAATAAAACAGGAAGCGACTAAACAGAAACTCAACCATCATGACAGATACGGCAACCCATGGCCCACAAACTGGACCCAGGAACACCTAAAATAGCTCATGACTACACTTACAAAAAGCAAAAAAACCTGCTTTATATTTTACTAGTCTCCCCTTCAAGGTTGGCCCCCTGTGCATCTCCGGACTGCTTCAGGAACTCTTGCCTTTTTTAAGATCATTCTGTGGAAGTCCCTTTCTGACAACTTGCACAGCACTTGAGCATTTGTCATGTGCACTAGATCTCCACCACTCTGTCAAAACAGCAGTCCTTTAACTGCTGACGCTCAGTTCTAATAGCACAGACTCTGGTCGCCACATTGCTATCTTTAGGCTGTCTCTGTTTTCATTGGGAATGTTTCATTTTTGCACAAACAAAATTGTTCCATCATAATCGTTTGAAAAAGACTTGCTGATTTCCCACAGTGGCTTAAAAAATGAGATAGCAGAATTTGGAGCATAATTGATTAGGCTATTACATGGGGAACATGACACATGGTTGGATTATTTCTGATCATACCTGTGGTTCCAGCTGATCCTTCTCCTGGAGTTCCAGGAAGTGGTAACATTCCACCCTTGCCAAGAGCAGCTCAAAACCAATGAGCATAGCTGTGTCTGCATTAACATCCTCACTGAGCCTGTACTCACTGTAATGCATCAGACAGAAAAGAGGATAATCAAGGAGACATAATGTGATGAGAAGAGCAGAACAAGTGCTCCGACTCACAAATGACAGAAGTTGGATTGACAGGCATGTTGTTGGCCTCCCTCAGCTCGCCAACTTATCTTTGATCTCCCAGCATTCTTTTTGATCTGCCATTAAAATCTGAACTCAGGTTTCCACCTGCTTTCAGCAACCTTGTAAGAACACCCTTCTCTGATCCTAGGAAACTGGTTTCTACTTTTACACGCTGTTTTGTTGTGCTGTGTTTTGGGGTCCTTTAATCTGAGACGTGATACCTTGTAGTGCGTTTTGTACAGTTTTGCACAGTTTTGCACACCTTTTCACCCAAAAATTAAGAATAAAATATGAAAACATCCTTGGACCCATTTTTTAAAATGCTTTGTCTACACATTATAAGTGTCACCAGGTGCTCAGGCTTATTACATGTTTACATGTGGATGTGTGTATGGTACGTTTGTCCTGACAAAGAGACAAGCTAGTAGCTGTGGCTGTGAACATTTCTTGTGGCTTAATGTCTACAGTATGTACTGTCATTCTTGTTCTCCTTGTTGCTTACCATTGCTTGGGGTCTGTATGGGGCACATAGCCAATAGAGGCCAGGACAGACTGTATGGTAGAGTTGCTGAAAACTGGCTCAAGACAGTAAACAAATGGACCTGTAAATGTCTGAAAGAGATGCATAAAACATAAACACAGTTCATCTATTATTTACAGAAATGGTTATTAAGGATCACTTCAATTTGCAACTTTCCTGTTGGCAACACCTGTTTGAAATGCCACAAACCCAACAAGCAGCTGATCCGAGCAGAGGCCTGTACTATGGAGCAGGATTTAGTCTTATCCAGGTAACTTCAGGGTTATCCCCAGGTTTTATGTACTATGAAGCTGGTTCACTTCTTACCAGGGTATATCTCCATGGTAACTTATGCTGCCAACCTAACCTGCTCTGGAGCAGGTTATGTTACAGATTAGAGATCAACGAGTATGAAATCACTGTGTACTGACCAATCAATTCTCTGGAAAATAGCGTCACCATTCATGGAAGATCCCTCCAACCTCTGTGTGCGGACACTAGGAGGGTCTAAAGTTTTTCAGTAGCATCTAATGTCTTTGTGTTTCCCTGATGAGCATCAGTAAGAAATATAGATTCTTAGATGCAGCTTTATTCCTTGATTTTTGTTTTCTGTTGGCTGCAAACAATTTTGTTCTATAAGCATTAACAAGCCTTAAACAGGACACCTACGCTGTACTTGCTGACCTTATATCAAATTTGCATGTAGAGAAAGCTTGCGTTTGAATTCTGTTTTTATATTCAGTCTTTACTTTCAGACCGTTAAACACCTCAGAGGATGCAGCTGAGAGAATAAAAACTAAAACAGTTTTTTAAACACTAATTTAATGAAATACTCGATTGTAATCCATCAGATTGTCCTGTGGTTAATGATAAAGTTGTGATATTGATCAGTCTGTCAATTTACACAGTCAGTATTTTTGCTGGATTTCTTTTCTGGCTTCAAATAAGCAAAACTTTATTAATACAGTAGCTCTTTTCCAGTCTTACTGACCACAGTGTTTAAAGTGCACACTTTTAATACTATATTACTCAACATTGTTTTTCCTTTCACACACACACACACACCGCTGCTTTGCTTTCAGTCGTATTACTTGTGTAACCTCTTCATATTTTCCCCATAGTATAGTTTCATCTTCCTTTGTAAAGTGAGCAGCTCCACTGCTGATAAACCTCTCTATAACTATGCAACACCACCCCTTTCATGTGAATATGCAGGAAAACCTGGGTTAACGTAGCCAGTTGATAACCAGCTTCGTGTGAGTGGTTGTTAGGGTAAGTGAATCCAGATTACAGAAAGATACCCCAGGTATGGTAAACTTGCTTTGTAGTACAGGCCTCTGAGTTGGGCAGAGCATAAACGAGTAATCCATGACTTGTTGAGACAATAAAACAAGTTTATTTTTAACCTGCATCATCATATTATCATGGTATGGACTCATAAATAACTACACATAACAAATGTTAGGAAAATCTGTTTGTTTTGCATTCCTGAGATAAAAAAAATATTGGCCAATATGTCAGATTTTTAAATCCAATGTTGGTATCAGTATCGGTCTTAAAAATCCTATATTGGCAGGCTCTAATAAGCAGATTTTAAAAATGCGTGTTCACACTAAAAGTGTGACAAGATCTAGTTTAGTGACAGCAGTCAATATGCAGACTAAAACTATTTCTGGGTATACAGTAAAAAGTTGTCCCACCATGCAAAAACTGTTCACAGCTGGGAAAAAAATACATTAACTGTAAATGGAACTGAGACTGTACTGGAAGCTTTGTGAAGTCTGTGGGTGACATCTGTAGGTGGACAGATTGTTTCATTTCATTTAGGTAAGAAAGAAGTGTGATGCAATATAGTATACAAAGACAACTACTGTATATGAGACAGAGTACATATTCAGAATAAATCCTTCCTCCTAGAAAGAAAGAAAGAAAGAAAGAAAGAAAGAAAGAAAGGCTTTTAAAACTAAGAAACCTTAAGTGTCTTGATTTCTTTCTTCCAGGGCTGAAGAAACAGGTTGATACAGAGAGTTTCCAGCACTTCGGTGGCTTTGATGAATGTGGACAGGTGTTTCGTCAGGTCTGAGCTCAAAGCTTCACAGCCCTCTGTCAGAGCCTGGTAAAACGGGAACACTGTGAAAGTCCCTGTGCTTTCTTCCTCGTTCAGCAGATACTGAGCCGCCTTCTTCAGCAGCCGGGGGTCTCGGCACGGTCCAACCTGTGCACACTCCTCCAGGTAACACTTAACATAATCTCCATAAACGTCCTGGCGGAGAACAGACTGCTCTCCTGCTCCGGTACCGTCCTTCATGACTGCCACAGCGACAAAACACACCGAACCTCAGTCAAACTATGATGAGGAAGTAAAGCAGTCCAACAACCCGACAAGGAAGTGAAAGTGAGAGCAGCGAGCCGCCCTCTGTCGTTTAAACGCACACATGAATTCAGTGGAAAAAATACCCGTTACATAAAAAGGAAAAATATATAAAACAGGCATTCTAAACTTTTTCAAGCCACAATAAAAGAAAGCTTTCCAGCTGCTGAAGGGCCGAATGTCTCATAAATGACTAATCACACTGTCCTGGACTGTTGGAGTATGGAGAGGGTACTGCTATTTTCTCATTCCTCTAACATTCACGTATTTTAAGGACTAGTTAAATACCGGGAATGCTGTTATATAAGGTGGGATGATGCTGAACTAATTTTCTTCCTTAGAAATTCATATTTCGATATTTTCAAACAAAGTGGGAAAAAAATGTACCAATATATGTATGTGTATTGTTAGTAGGAGAGGCAATATTTTATTTTTGAAAATTCTCACCCGGATGTAGTCATTTTCGTTTCCGGGATAACTGTGTCTCGTCCTCATGCTGGTTGTTGGTGGACTGTTTCAGTTTACCGTCGCTTAAACAGCCCCGCGCGGGCACGCGTGTGTGTGTGTGTATTAACCGTATAGTAAATTCCGCCGGCTGTTGTTGGAGGGTGAGTGTTTACGCTGACTATTGTCTGTTTCCATGCTGTCCAGCTGCTGTAAATCCGTAGACTTGATGTAAATGTAGACTTGATGAAACCACATTGTGTAAGTGGTACTCGCTGTGCACTGTTTTTACTGCCTACAGTAGCAGTCAGAAGACTGGATACACCTCGTTCATGGGCTTTTCTTTGATTTTACTATTTGCTACGGTGTAGAACAAAAGTAAAGATAAAACTGATGAAATAATACATTTGGATTAATGTGGCTCAGCCCATACGGGATGGTGTGAGAAGCCCCTCTAGTCTTCTCTCAGTTTGTACATCCTTAATTCATTTCCCAATCCCTCTCCCAGAGAGGAGCCGTTCATCCCTCTCTTCCTCACCTCTTCCTCCTTAAACAACTTAAAAGATTCCTTCTCAAGGCCATGTTTTGAATGTGCCATGCCTCGTTCATGTCATTGGTCAAACAGCAATGCATCCTCAGTTGTAGCTCCTCTGGCAAGCCACCTCTCTCTTCCCTCCTGTGTCCTCTAGATGAATTCCAGAAATGGAGACATCCTTCAAGATGGTGTACTGAGATTGGTTTCCAGGTCACAGGCAGGAGGACTGAGGAGATGAGGAGGCAGAAATTAGAGAAATGAGAAGAGGGCCAGCTCTTTCCTTGAATTCTGAACAAATCAACACTAGTGTCACTAGCAGAGCTCTCCCACACCATCAGATCTCCTCATCCATGCTCCAAGGTTGGAACCACATGTGCAAATACCATCTGTCTGTGTGTGTCACAAAAACACAACAAGGGGAGCCAAAAATCCCACATTTGGACACATCAGACCAAAGTCCAAGTTTCAACTAGTCAAATGTCCATTCCTGTAGCTTTTTACTATAACAGTTACTTTTTTGGTTTCCCTCAGTTGATGTTTCTTTACAGCAGTTCCATCATGAAGATACACCAGCAGTGGATGTTGGCATGTGTCTGCTGCTTGAGCTTTGGTGGGTTCTAAGCTGAGGAGCTGATGACTGCTGATTCCTGAGGTTGTTATCTGATGGTCTTAAACAGACTGGCCTTTATATAACGCTTGTCTTATTGACCACTTTTTGCATAGACTGTATTTAACCATACATTCATGCAGTGCTTTATTCTATACCTTTTAAACACTTTATCTACCTCTCATCCACGACCTAACATGCGCGTCTTTGGCCTCCATATCTGTTATTTTGTAGTTTTGATGCCTTCAGTTTTGTTCTACACTGTAGAAAATGGACAAATTAAAGAAATTATGTTCCTAACAAGAATTAAACGAATGAATAAAGAAGTGATGAAAAGTAGTATTGTTTGTGGTGGAGTGGAATGGCTCTAAATGGGGTATGTCCGTATCATTTTTAATGGTTGTGTTTTGTTAAAAAACATTGATACAAAAACGCATTAATGAAGACTTTGATAAAGTCATGTCTAGTTGTGCTGTATAGTCATATAATATGATGACAGTAAAGGCATTGCTTTATTCCAGCACTGAAATTTTATCCAGTTGTGTTTTATGTTGAACAAAAAGTGTCTGTAAGTTATCACAGATGACCCATCTTTCTACTCTTAACTCTGAAGCTGGACCGTATTTTTGTGTTACAAAAGCTACAAAAGTTACAAAAGTGAGTGTAGAGTTATACTGTGTTTACCCTTTTGAATTCCTAATTCCAGTCTCCTAAAGCTGAATGTGTGTCCTGCTGCAGGCTCAGAGAAGCACAGACATGAAGGGCCACCGCAGCGGTCGGCAGGACGGCCAGCTCAGACAGAGAGTCGCACAGGTACGAGTCTCTCCTCGTTCTTCTGTAGCCACATGTTAGGCCACTATCCCTGAGACCAAGGATGTGGTCTTAATACCAGTACTGGATGTAACGCACATAGTGCGTTAAAGTAATCACATCACATTTTTCTGAAACCCAGTAATGCAACGCTGAATCACAGTCAAGTTACTAATCAAACAGTTACGATGTCACTTGTACCACATTAATTCTTCGGTTGTCTGCTGAATGCACTTGCACTAAAATCAGCTGATTCAGTTTGTGAAAGAGTAGAGTGGTCTGCAACTTTCGAGGAGTGGAGACTTTAACATTACTTTTATTTTTATTGCACAAAAGGACAAAAACAGGACGGTAAAGTGCAGACTGTGGTCAGGCCAGAAACAACTTTCCACTGCTGCTAACAAGACATTGCTCTTTGCAAGCATCTGTACAGACAGCATGCTAACACAAAGCTAGCAGTGAAGAACCCAGGATAAAGTTAACACCAAGCAGCTAGAGTCTGATCTTCAACAGGTTACAAAAGCAGCGATAAGCAGTCAGGCTTGTAGCATTGTAGCTTCCACTTGTACCGGTACCTGGTTCTGCAGTAGAATGACTGGCAGTCACTGTGAAGGGCTCTCTGGGCTGGTTTTCACCAGCTTTGCAGTCATCAGCATGTTAATGCTTAAATACTAAAAGAAAGATGTAGTGTGTGACCTCGGTAGGATAGGAATTTGTGCTCATGTGGAACTGTAGCCTAAGGTTTCTATTGTTTACTGGTAGTTATGTGACAGTGCATCTCAGGCTGTGTTACAGAGTAACGCAAAAGTAATGTAACAAGTAGTGCAACAAATTACTCTCTCCATAGAGTACCTAAGTAATGTAATGCATTACTTTTTAAAAAAGTAATGACTAATATGTAATACATTCATTTTTTTGTGTAACGACCCCAACACTGCTTAATACTGTGCAGCCATCATGAGGGTGATGTTCCATAAATGTACCACCTGAGTGTGCTCATGTTTTTCCATGAATTCCTGGGTGTTTCCTCACGATTTTCCTTGTTGAGCTGACACGTGATTAGCGATTGGATCTGATGTTAATTTCCGTCATCTTGGTCATATTTTCAGTATCTGGCCTCTATCAACAGTGAGTATGTGGATCTGTCAGCCATGGCCCTGGACCTTCAAAAACTATACAGGCAAGTGCTTTGGTCTGGCTCAAGCAAAGCGGATGACTCTGTTTAACCCTGCTTCACTTTGTTCTGCACTAATTGATATAGCAGGAGTGGGCAACATTTTTTCTCAGAGGGCCACACAAACGTGGAGTCGTTGAAAAACTGAATCGAATCATGACACGCAGCACTGAAATATGTTCAAACCCACAGATTTGGTAGATGTGACAGATTGCTTAACAGTAAGCTCACGTCCTTGTTCTACAAACCAAGAACTTTCTGTTACAAAATGTTGACCTTTCTTTGTCAGCCTGGTTTTCAGTCAACTTAAATGCTTCATCTGTCTGTATATTAAAATACATAAATATTCAGATAGAAATTATGAACAAATGCTCGGTCATATTCCTCAGTTTGAATGAACTAAAATCATTTTCACTTATGACCTGTTTACCAGAGTGAGGCGCTTTTTACTTGTGTAGCTTTAATACCATCACAGTACAGACCTGCATCACTAAATGGAAAAAAGCTTGCCAAATATTTATTATTTATGATCATATTTTTGTGTATAAACAGTTTCCCACTCATACAGTTGTGAAAATTCTAAGGTTTTACATATCAGCACATAATAAAAATCATCTGGTCCTTAGCAGGTCTCAAAGTAAGGTAAATTCAACATGAGATGAACAACAACACATGACATAATGCACCATGTTGTTATTTATTTAACAGAAACTAAGTCAAGCTGCAGAAGCAGTGTGTGAAAGACTAAGTCCACCCCATGATTCAGTAGCTTGTAAAAGCAGTAAGGGTGTACTTAGTTTTTCTGCATTTTGGCTTAGCTCATTGTTAAACAAATATGACATGGTGTAATATGTTACATGGTTGAGGTTGTATTTATCTAATTTTAAGAGCCCGTAAAGACCAGATTATTTTTTGATAATGTCCTGATACATAAAACCTTAGAAGTGAAGGAGGGTGTACTTTGTTTTTCACATGACTGAGCTCACTAAGGTGGGAGAACTGAACAGGACTTTGCAAACTGCAGTTCGAGACAACTGAGTCCGTCCTTGGGATGAGAAAATTTACTGTCACAGGATATACAAATGGTATGATTTATTGATGTGTTTAAGAAAGTGTGGGTCGAGCCATATTGTTTCCCCATGTATGTTTTAGGCAACAGTATTGGAGATCCACTTAACTAACATCACCACTTCATCAAATCAAATCAGATATTGCTTTGCATATTGCATTTCCTTTTTAAAATGCCAGTGACTCAGTGAATCAGCATCTGCGTTAGCTTAAAACCTGTGTATTATGCTCCCCCAGCTTTTGGCCCTTTCTTAGTGTTTATCAGTCACATGCTGGACAAGTACATTTTAATACAGATAACAGACTTGTTTGTGAAAAGAATATATTGTGTCTTTAGAATGGAGTATGGCAGAAGAAACAAGACAGCTTTCAGGATTCAAGTAGAGAAAGGTAAGAGAGATGCTGCAGCCCTAGCACCCTAACCCTAACCCCCCTCCTGTGATTTTGCCTGTTTGGGCATGTCTTCATTGATCACTTGATTGATAATGAACAAAAAAGATTGATGACTTAGTCTACTGTAGCAATAGTTTGGTTTACCTGTGTGTTGAAAGCGATTGAGTTTAACTGCAAAATGTATTCCTTTTTTACGGAGAACAGACAGGATCATTCAGTTTTTCCATCATCGTAGAATTCTTGTCATGTAATGTCATGAACAAACACCACGTATGAAAATAAAAGTAAATGACCTCTCCAGCCTCATATACATCCATTACAGCCTAATGATTATGCACTTCTTTTGAAATAAGTACTGTGAGGAGTTCTCCATCTGGATTTTCTAGTGTATGAAGCAGTCATTAAGGATTCTGGACTGAATGATCTGGAGAGCAAACACCTGGCTAAGAGAGCCAAGCACAGACACAATGACACTGGGTAAGGACCCTCTCTGCTTGCTGCTTGATGGTGTTTCTCCTTCAGGCTCTAACCAGGCCTTCTCTCTGCTTTACTCATCCTCTTTAAATGTCCAGCTGATGTCATATAAACCTGTGTTGACAGTGATGATAGCAGCAGCAGCGGCAGCTCAGAGGAGGCCGCTGACAGTGATGACCGCGCTCTGGAAAACACTGTAAGCAATGATGAGTGAAAGCTGAAAGTGAGGGCAGTGTGCAGAATTATAGTGGAAGTGTGTTGGTCACTGCTGACTGGTGCAGTGTAAATGCAAACAGGTGACAAAGGAAAAACCAACATTAACTTTTGTAGTAAGGCATTGGGCCTCTTATTACTGCTTTGTAACCAGTCACTATGTGGTTTAGCACTGACTTTTTGACAGTGACACTTAACAATTTCATATTGCTGCTTTTTGCCATCCACAGCTCACCAACCACATGAACAGCTCTCTATCGTCTCTGTACCGGAAAGAAAACCCTGCTACAAGCAGTCCTTGCAGCACAGCCACCCCTCCTCCCACTTCAGGGACCCTGGTTTCCAAAGGAGGCTGGTTTATTGATAGAGGCAGAGTCCCTGAGAGGAGCAGCGTTGTCATCGATCTTTGTGAAGAGGAGCCAAGTAAAAAAGCAACAAATGTATGTAACTGTGGAGGGCATGTCTGCACAGATGAAGTGTAATAAGCACCCTCTGATAAAAATGTAACTGTGATTAGGTTGTGGTCTTTACACTGGTGCTTAGAAATATGTTTTCTCCTAATATGGAAATGGACAGGCATGTCTTACAGTCATGATAAAAAGCCCTCTGTCAGTTCCAAGGTTTTATATATCGGGACATAATAAAAGTGATCCAGACCTTACCTGGTCTAAAAAAGTAGGTAAATACAAGCTGAAATGAACAGTGACACATGGTTTATATTATTTAACAAAAACTGAGCCAAAATGCAGAAACGGTATGCAACAGACTAAGTACACTAGCTTCAATATACAGTGCCTTGAAAAAGTGTTTGCCCCCATCCTGATTTATTTTGTTTTTACATATTTGTCACTCTTACATGTTTCAGATCATCAAACCAATTTTAATATTAGTCAAAGATAACCCGAGTAAATGCAAAATGCAGTTTTTAAATGATGATTTCATTTATTAAGGGAAAAAAGATATCCAAACCTACCTGGCCCTCTGTGAAAAAAAATAATTGCCCCCCTTTGTTAAATCATGAATTAACTGGGATTAACCAAATTTTTTAGAAAGCTGAGTTCAATTTTACCAGCCACATCCAGGCCTGATTACTGCCACACCTGTTCTCAATCAAGAAATCACTTAAATAGGACCTGCCTGACAAAGTGAAGTAGACCAAAAGATCCTCAAAAGCTAGACATCATGCTGCAATCCAAAGAAATTCAGGGACAAATGAGAAACAAAGTCATTGAGATCTATCAGTCTGGAAAAGGTTATAAAGCCATTTCTAAAGCTCTGGGACTCCAGTGAACCACAGTGAGAGCCATTATCCACAAATGGCCAAAACATGGAACAGTGGTGAACCTTCCCAGGAGTGGCCGGCCGACCAAAATTACCCCAAGAGCGCAGCGACGACTCATCCAAGAGGTCACAAAAGACCCCACAACAACATCCAAAGAACTGCAGGCCTCACTTGCCTCAGTTAAGGTCAGTGTTTATGACTCC
>VUQI01038677.1:12201-24584 GCA_015106735.1 Paratilapia polleni | reverse complement strand
GGCAAAAGTAATGCCATCCAGAGTAAGTATCTGGTTAGATGTCATATTTCTAAGATTTTTAGGGCCAAGTACAATAACCTCAGTTTTATCTGAATTTAGAAGTAGGAAATTAGAGGTCATCCAGGCATTTATATCTTTAAGACATGCCTGTAGTTTAGGAAATTGGTGTTTGTCATCTGGCTTCATGGATAAGTACAGCTGGGTATCATCTGCATAGCAATGAAAATGTATGCTATAGTTTCTAATAATATTGCCTAGGGGAAGCATTTATAGTTTAAATAGAATTGGTCCCAGTACAGAACCCTGAGGAACTCCATAATTAACTTTCATGTGTGAAGAAGGCTCTCTATTTACATGAACAAATTGGAGTCTTTCTGGAGTCTATCAGAAAGAAAACAAGTATTTATGCGACAGGTTGCTAGTACCAACGTGCCTAAAGATACAATTTAAAATTGGTTCCTTGTTAAGTTGTCTGTTATGTGTAGACACAACACCAGTTCATCCCTTGAGTTAGGAGCCTTTTTTTATACTCGAATGATTCATAGGTCAGTTTTAAGTGGCTTAACAAAAAAAAAACATTCCTCTGAAAATGATCAGGTACAAGGACTGGACTGAAAATGAGCAAAAAAAAAGCAGCCAATGCCCAAAGAAAAACTTTGAAAGACCTTCAGAAAACCTGGAGAACAATTGCTCAAGACCACTTTAAAAAATTACAAGAAAGGCTGGCTCATTGGAAGCGAGATAAAAAGAAATGAGGGTAGCTGAAGACTTTTGCACAATATTGTATTACTTATGTATGATTACGACTTTTACTTAAGGACAGAGGTTAAAAACTTGTTTCACCACTTTATAAAACATTATTAAACATTATTTAACAAAACAATATTTCAAGCTGCTTTTTTTAAATGTAAAACATGGATATGAGGACACAGGGCTGCACATGAGCCTGAAAATCAAACCCACTGTTTTCTACACTGTCTTCATTGTTAATCAAATGTTCTGATTTCCTGTGGGTTTCCCTGCGTTGTTCTTGGTCCCTGCCGTGCCACCCCATTTAAAAAATCATTAAAACAAAGGCTTTGTTTAATAGAGTTTATTATCCAGTCATTTTACCTCTCTGGCCCACTTGAGATCAGTTGATCAATTTGGGCAGTTTGTGGCCATGAACTAAAATCAGTTTGACTCCTCTGCATTACAGCCTTGTAATGTAGACTACAGCTGCTGCCCCTCTTTAATATTCACACCAGCTTGTGCCTGATAAGGATCACACCCAGGGCTCTGAGGTGTTAACCAGCACGGGGAGCCAGTTTATTCTCTGTGAAACAACGTATTAAAAACAGTTTTAAAAAATAACTGCATTTTTAAAGCAATTGTCTCGTTCTATTTTTTTATTGCTTCTTGCTGTTAACACATCCAGGACATTTGAAGCGTACAAGGTACAAGTGTCTCTCTCTCTTCCTTTTGTTTAGGATTTAGCTGATTTTAACTCTCCATCAACAGAAGAAGTGTCAGCGCTAATGGTGATGACAGGAGGAAGAAATGGGAATGAATAACCATGAAGGTGAGACGCTTGTGATTAAGTGGTTTCATGTCTGCTGGTGGTGTGGAGACAACAGGCCTGCAGGATAAACTCCCTCTCTGGTGTAACAAAAAGTGCACGATTTTTCAGATTTTTACTGAAGCAGAAGAAGAAGAGAGACATTTATTTTATTCAAGTAAACATGAAAACATTCCAGTGAAATTTGCATTTAAAAGTGAAAGTGCTATTTTAATGCACCTGCAAAACAGACCCATTCAAAGTGATTTATTTATCATGAATCACTGGAATTATTACTGATTAAGCTGCATTTGAATGTTTTCAAGTTAGAAGCGTACACATGGGTATAGGTTTCATTTGAGCACTGGGGGAACACTTAGGTGGAGGATCTGGGTCTCCACCCTCAGTTGAGCATCCGATACCACATTTCTCACATTCTGGAGAATTTTTAATGCACCGATTTGTACTTTTCTTTTTTTTTTTTTCGCATCAGTTTGTGGTATAAATGTCTTTATGTATTGTAGTTTATGTCAAATCTGATAAGCTTGCTTTGCTTAAAAAATTATACAAACTCATTACCTTAGAAAAATTAAGTAATACCAGTGGTGAGTTATAACTAAATTGTTTATTTTGAGTCTACAGCGCTTAAAGAGGGTAAGTTATATGAAGTGATAATACACTGCCTGGTCAAAAAAAAAAGTCACCTCCTGGATTTAACTAAGCAAAGAGGGAAGAGCCTTCATATGTTTCAGCTGGCAACAGGTTATTTAACCCTAACTGATGCAGTGAATAGCTTCCCATTTAAACAATCATGTAGGAAGACATATCTCATGGTTGTGGAAAAGCTGTTTCTCCAGTTCAGAAGCGTCAAATTATTGGTCTGCATCAAGCAAAGAAAACAACGAAGGAGATCACTGAAACTAATAAAACTGGGTTAAGAACTGTCCAGTGCATCATTAAAACCTGGATAGTGGTGAATCATTATCTTTGAAGAAGAAATGTGGTTGAAAAAAAATCTTGCATGAGCGGAGAGCAGTTGACCATTTGTGAAATCAAATCAGTAAAAATCAACAGTAAAACTCTCGGCTGTGTTTAATAGTGATAGTAAGAGCATGTCCACACACACAGTGAGAGGAGAACTCAAGGGATTGGGATGAAACAGCTGTGTAGCCTTAAGAAAACCACTTATCAGTGAGACTAATCGAGAAAAAGGCTTCAGTTTGTTAGGGAGCGTAAACATTGGACTCTGGAGCAATGGAAAAAGGTCATGTGGTCTGATGAGGCCAGATTTACCCTGCTCTAGAGTGATTGACGCATCAGGGTAAAAGAGAGGTGAATGAAGTGATGCACTCATCATGCCTACTGCCTACCACACAAGCCTGTGGGGGCAGTGGTATAATCTGGGGTTGCTTTGGTTGCTCAGGTCTAGGTTCAGCAAGAGTGTGCAACTTTTTTTTGGCTGGACAGTGGAGTATACACTATATCATCAAAAGTATTGGCCCACACCTCTTAATCTTTGAAATCAGGTGTTTTCAGTCCAATTGCTACAGGTGTATAATATCACCTAATTATGCAGTCTGCCTTTACAAACATTTGTGAAAAGAGAAACTGAACTCAAGCGTGGTACTGTAACAGGACGCCACTGTTGCAGGAAGTCAGTTTGTGAAGTTTCTTCCCTTGTAGATATTCCATGATGAATTGTATTATTGCAGAGGGAAAGCTTTCAGGAACCATAGCAACTCAGATCATAAGGTTACAGAGCGGGGTCGCTGAGCGCTGAGGCCCATAGTGCGTAAAAGTCGCCAACACATTAACATCAGCACCAAAACTTTACACTGGGAGCTTCACTGCATGGATTTCCATGCTGAGCAGCACCTGTGGGTGTAATGTGTAGGTAGCCCAGTACTTTTGTCCATAGAGTGTGACAAAGTACAAGAGGTCTACTGAATTTTAAGGTAACCGGGAAGTCAAATTCTTGAGATCAAGAATCTGTTTTATAAGAATGTCCTGGGCCAAGATAGGTAGGATTAACCTAAATTTTTATTTGTTTTTGATGACGGGAGAAACTCCAGACAGAAGGGTCCTGCCCAGGTTTGAACCCACAATCATCTTGCTGTAAGGCAACTGTTACTGCTATAAATCATACCCTACTTGATCCTCCTCTAATGCAAACGATACAAAACAAATGCAAAACAAATTTCCTGTCGTATTCAGAAAGACTTGAATTTAGCGATCGAGGCCACAAGCTCATCGGTGTTTACTGAGGTTGGTAAATGCACTGACCCCAGTAAACACTGAAGGGTCGTTTTCCCACAGACATCTATACAGTCTGACTTCTTTCTGCAGCCACATTTGTTGACCTCTGTTGGCCATTAGGAAGAATGCAGGTTAAGGTGCTGTAAATTGGCTTCACTTTTCAGAGCTGGAAGCTGCATCCATCTTTTATATACAGTCTGAGTTTGCAAAACGTTGTGCTGTTTCTGTAAAGTTGATCTTGACATTTTGGATTTTTGTTTTTTCATTCTATACGTTTAGACATTTGTATCAAATTTTGTAATTACTAGCATTTGAATTCCAGAGTTGTGTGAAAAAGGCAGTTTTGTCTGTGGTCTTTGAGCACCAAATTTAGATAAATTCCCTTGAGGTGCCAAGGAATATTGTATTGACGAAAATGGGATGGATGAGAAGTCACAGTGACCGACTGACAGCACAACAAAACCACTTCTAGCCACAACTGACAGAAAACTATAAGGCTACATGTTATTAATGTCTAGACTTTGTCCAAAGTGCAAGAATATTAATGAACACCATCAGTATGATATAAAGTCAGCCTAGTGTTGACACCAAAGAAATGGTATTTGAGGCCCCTTTTCTAAGTCAAGTTGGGCTCAGTTGAGCTATATAACTGCTTTCCTAAGTGCCATCAATCATGTATTTAATTTATTTATTCAGTGAGGATAAAGCCAAGTGGAGGTCCAGTGAAGACATGAGCACATATCGATGGAGTCTTCTTTCAACGCCGTAGAGCTCCGGGAGCTGCGGGGGAGCGGAGGCCGGCGAGGCCCATCTACGACACCAGCCTCAGCACCCTGGACAGCGGCCGCGGTGGGTTGTGCCGCCCAGGGCTTTGAGAATGCCTCCTACGAGCAGGACGAGGAGCAGGAGCAACAGCCGGGGCCGACCACGAGTTATCCGCCTTCGACATCAGGCAACAGTAAGGTGAGCGCGGTGTGGTTTGGTGGTTATGACAGATATTTGTTTTGGATGTTTTTAAAGCAGTAGCAGTCCTTATGTGACCTCAACATTTAGCAGATTCAGGTCACAGAGTGAACCACCTAGCCAAAAGTGACATAACCTTCCTAACCTAACCTAAGCCAAAAATCCAGCTTCATGGTGGGCTCTTTCGAAGACGGAGTCCTCTGTGAAGCGACAAACACACATGCTGGCATACGGCTGTCGGCCTGAAAAAAGAACTTGTCCGGTGTTTTCTGTTAGGTTCTTTTTCAGGAAAGACAAATAAATTTAACCTTCCTACACAACTGAAAAAGCACTTTGTGATGATGTTTGGGTGCCTTTGTGGTGGCGTCACTCTCCCGCCCTGGGTTTTACTTTTGTACCGAAGACATTTGTCTGAGCCGCTGTTACTATGTTTGGTTCATAAGAGTGTTTTTGAGAACTTACACTGATCTGTACCAGTGCAACATCCGCCATCAGTGAAACCACACCTGAGGTATGAAGATTTTCAACTGGTGTTCGTCTCCATGGTTGTTACAGTCTAACAGAAAGCTCCATACTTATCACCTGTATCGCTGATGTTCTGTCTGAAACCATCAGTAACAGGTCATCATGTCGCTGTAATTCACCGCTTTCAGTGACCTCTGACCTCCACGGTGTGCTCTGCCCTGTTTATCTCATCTGTGCTTTGTTTGACTTGGGAATCTTTCTTTCTTTCTTTCTTTCTTTCCATCCATTCTTTCCTTACTTCCTTTTCCTTATTGTCTCTTTCCTTCTTTCCTTCTTTGTTCCTCCCTTTTCTTTCCTTTTTTTTACTATACCTTCCTTCCTTCCTCAATTTTCTTCTTTCCCTTTTTTCACATATTTCCTTTCTTCCTTTCTTTCCTCCTTCATACCTCTTTCCTTCTTTTCTTTCCTCTTTCCTTTGTTCTTTCCCTCTTTCATACCCTCCTTCTTCCCTTTCCTCCTTTCCTTCCTTCCATTTTCATTTCACCCTTTTCTTCTTTCCTTTTTCTTTCTCTTCTTCTCCTGTCTTCTGTCCATTGTCGATTCATTTGTTTGTTCCTACCTTCCTTTCTTCTTTCCTTGTTTCTTTCCTCCCTTTCTTTCTCCCCCATACTTCCTCCTTCCTTCCTTACTTACTTGTTTATTTTTTATTTCTCCCTTTCTTCATTCTTTGTTTTTTCCTCCCTTAATCTTTATTTTTCTTTCCTTCCTTCCCTCCTTCTTTCACTGTGTTGCTGAATTTATCCTTTCTCTCTTTTCTTTCATCCTTTCATTCCCCTTTTTTCCTTTCTTATTTACATATTTTCTCTCCTCCCTTCCCTACTTTTCTTTCCTTCCTTTCTTCCCGCAGCATCATCAGGAAATCTCGCCACAGTCGTACGATGAGGAGGAAGGAGGTGCAAGAGGAGGTGGAGGTCAGGAGGACGGTCAGGACTTCACTGAGTTCCGCCACACTGACGACCACTCGGCGGACTACGGCTTCATCTTGGCGCTGGTGTTCCTTGTGAGTGGGATCGTCCTCGTGGTCATCGCCTACACCATCCCACGGGAGCCCAAAGTTGACCCGGACGCGGTTTCAGCACGGCAGATGGAGAAGCTGGAGATGTACTACGCCCAGCTGGGCTCCCACCTGGATAAGTGCATCATCGCGGGCCTGGGCCTGCTGACCCTGGGGGGGATGTTCCTGTCGGTGCTTCTGATGGTTTCCATCTGCCGGGGCGAGATGTACCGACGCAGGGCGGCATTTGTTCGACCCAAGAGGACTTACGGCTCCATTAACCTGAGGATGAAGCAGCTGGCGACTGGAGAGGCGGGAGGAGGTGAAGGCAGGGGTGGAGGTGAGGAGTTTTTGGTGGAATGTGCAGAGACGCGGAATAACGTACAGCCAGAGCCGAGCCGGGACTCCAAATCAGAACCAGGACCAAGCAAAAACCCTCCTCCTCCTTTTTCTCTTCCTGCTGCTTCTTCTTCAGCTGCTGCACGTGGGGTCAACTAGCTCCACCCTCTGCAGCTGTGTTGCCTTCTTCTGAGTGAGCGCCCAGGTGCATTATGGGGATACAGGTCACCCATTTGTGCCGAGGGGAGAAGCACATTTTAAGTATGAGGCTTCCCACCGGAGCTTTAACCCGGCATACAGGAATAAACAGAGCTTAAAGGACATTTATTCTAACCAATCACAAGGGATGTATAACTTTACAAAAGAGGGCTTGACTGGGTGGAAGACGAGAGGTAAGCTGAAGGCGGTGTGGATAAGCACATTATGATAAAAAGCACTGCAGGAAGTAAGATTAACATTTTATTGTGAAAAATTCCTTAATGATGGTGAGAAGATGTTCAATATTTAAATCTAGCCATATTTTAAACCCTAACCAGCAGGTTTACCTTAACACACTAAATATTTGGCTTGTCATGCTGCTGTGAATAGCACTATAACAGACTTCAAAGTACTTTGGACGGAATGAGTTACGCTCGCTCTCGCACAAAAAAAAAAAAGAGGCAACAGTTTTGAAAGTCTGGTGTGACATTTTAACTCACCTCTAGCCATTAATACAGAAGATTAACCACCACAAACCCTAAAAACAAAATAAAAAATGAAAAATGTTCAGGTTAAACCTGCAGTAAGCAAAATTAGTGACTGATTAAAAAGACAGAAGATCCACTTTTGTATCTTTTGGCTCCTTTCAGCTCCTTATTTTGGTTCTCTGGCTGCACAGAGCTCATGTGATTTAATGTAGAGAGGTGGATTCGAGCTGGATAGGTTCTTGTTTGGTTCCCTCTGATAATTCTGTGACTTTATCCTCATGACATTTGAGGATTTTTGGAGTAAAATTATGTTTACTTTATTGTAATATAATTTTATACTTAAATGACAGATTTCTGTGACCACATGATGAATGTCACTCTCTTAGAGTCTGTTTTTGATCTTTGTCAGTTTTTTTCTGTAACATTATGATTAATTTGGATTCATCTTTCTGATGAATTTTTCATCCATTATTTCCTGTCTTTTAGCTCTGTTTTTGGTCTCTACCAGCTCTTGAGGTAACTGTCTGGTTCTTTAGCTGCTTAAAGCTGCACAGTGTTCACCAGCTCATCTCTAACCGTGTCTATGACATTTTCACAAAACAGTTAAACAGCTAAACAAGAGGAAGTTCTTTATAAAGCTCAGAAAAACTGAGAGGAGCTGCAGATTCAGCTGATAATTCTCTGGGGTCGGTTGCACCATCAGAGCTTATGTCCAGCTAAGTGGGACATAACTAGGCATTCTCAGTCCAGCGTAATAGTTAAGACAGTTGCACTTTCCGCGCTTAAGCCTTCCTCTGGTTATGACTAGTCAGGTGTATAAAGTCAAAATCATAACAAATAAAGAAAATCTATCTTGGCTTTGCTCATTCACTTTCCACTTTTTCCTTACACTGATTTCTGAGTGAAAGCTGTCCAGGTCAGAACAATTATTTATTTCCTAATCAACTGCTCCTTTTTGTTTGTTATCTGGTTAGACTGCTTAGCAGTCAGGTTTTTTGTGATCACTGTAGAGCCCCAAAGTCTTCTTTTGCCTTCAGCCTCCACAGCTGCTACAAGTAAGAAATTAAAACTTAGGAACACAGCACATGAGACTAAGCAAGAGCCATAGTCATCTGTGCATTCATATGAACGTGCATTGGTATGACCGTGCATTTGGTTGGTGCAGCTGTCGTAAAGTCCACTTTAAAAACTCAGTCTTAAAGAAGCAGCTTAGCAGTTAGGACCAGGCTTACTAAAGCTGGTGCAACCAGGCCCTGAGGGTTTATCAGTACAAGCTTTCTTAAATTGTCAATCAATTTATTGTAATTATAAAGATGTCAGTTGAAAAACATCACAGATTTGTTTTAATATAGCAGATAAACTGACAGTTGTATGGTGGAGTTGGTTTATGTTTTTGTTGATATTCTGTTAGCAGATTTTTGCTAGAGGCAAAAAAAATCTCCACAGGAAACCTTTAAGCCATCAAATATTGATCCTCTTATTGGCCTCAAAAGTCCAGAATCCATCTGTCTCTAACCACAAGCACACAACACATGCTGCTGCAGCTGCTTTCTCTCACTGTCGGTTCAGAAAATGGCAGCCCACTGAGCAATACTCCTCTGTGCATTGTCTGAGTACTTTGACTTTAATTCACTAACAGAGTCTTAAAAGCTGAGAGTCTTTATGCCCCCTTGTGGTCAAAAAATTGCTTAATGCAGCTTTAACATTTGGCATTTTAAGGTGTTTGGCTGGATGCAGCGAGAGGTGGGAGGTAATGATGAGAGGCGAGCTAGAGAGGTGTTGGACTGCCAGGTGCCGAAGTGAAATGAGTCACTGTTTAGAGGCTGATACACATTACCCACAAAGCATTGCATCAGGAGTCCAAGAGCACAGTTGTCAGTAATGATTTCCTTCATTTTCTGTTTGACAAACATTTTCTGAGTGGATCTAGGCTGGAAATCATTGCTGCTTTATCACAGTGGAAACTAGATGAAGGGAAAACATGGAGTGTTCCACCAGCCTGAATCAATTTTTAAGCCACAATATTGAGTCATTTAACAGGGGTTAAATTAATTTTGCAAGCAACAAAACCAAAAAAGAAAATGTGTGGAAGTCTGCTCCCCCACAGTTTATTTCACATTTCCTCAACAAACCTGTTTTTATACAGCAAATGTTTCAGTGAATCCAGCATCACAAGTAAATAATAAGCATCATATCACATATCCGGTGTCTCGTGCACTGTTGCCTCATGCTTACTAATCAGCATTTTCTGTGAGCATCACCTTCTGCAGCATCAGAGACTCGATCTGAGAGTAAAACGTCCTGTATAAGCAGCAGCTGCTTCTCCAGAACTTAAAATGATGTTTGAAAGATCATATTTATATAAATCTATCCTGTGCTACATGCTAGACTTACATAGACTTTATGGTTTCCTTTAATTGAAAGTAAGAATGAACTTTTATAGTCTAAGCAGTTATTATGATCAGTGGTGGACGAAGTTTTCAGACCTTTACTTAAGTAAAAGTACTAAACACAAGAAAAAGTCCTGCATTGATTTGAAGGTGATTTATCATGTTTTTCTTTATTTTCTCTCACATATATACTGATACAGTGGTGGAAAGTCAGTGTATCATGTACAGCACAGTATTATGTGCTGTGCATGTAATCCCTGTGAGCCAAATGTTCAGGCCTCAGACTGCTCTAAACACTCTGTTTCAGACAGATTTTTTTTTTACTCTTTGGTCTGTATGAAGTCAGAGAGGGGATATCTCTAATATGATCATCTCACAAAAGCCCCACCCACCTGCTGTTAAATATATTCTGTTTACAAGTGGCAGCCAATCAGAAATAAGTTGTCTTAAAGGGGGAGGAGTTAAAATGACCTGTTTCAGACAGTGGATGAACTGAGGGGCTGCACACAGACCCAGTATGAGAAAAATGAGGATTATTTTGAACTTTGAATCATGTAAAGCTGTTTTGGTCGAGTCCAGGAATAACAAATACAAAGCTGAATATGAGCATAATGGGTCCATTTAATAGTAAAAGTGTACAGTGCAGATTTCCTTTTGCCATTTTACATACAGCTGATCCATTGTTTGGTTTGTATAAATTTAGAGAAGTGAGAGAAATTAAATTGCAGTAAGAGCCAGTGTTTGTTCTATCAAACCAAAAATTTTATAACAAAAAATTCAAACTATTTAAAGGTCATGGGCGTAATGTAATTTATGATGATCTGTATATGAATATGTAGACTCTGCAGAAGTCTTTTGGTTTCTGTTTGTAGTCCAGGTTTTGGATACATGCAGGTAAACAGTTCATGTAGAGAGCAAAAGAGGGATTAAATTTGCCAGAATGCTTTGAATAACCATTGGCTAGTATCTTATGACAATTTAGCTTTTTAGTAGAAACAGAAATCTGCATTTATAAATAATGACCAGTGGGTGGAAATGGAAATCTTGGCCCGGCTGGTACCGCAAAATTGGCTGTTGTCCCCAGTGGCTAAGTTAGCAGACTAACTGATGGGTTCCCAGATTTAATTAACAACGCCTACACAACATCCATCCATGCATTTCCATCCCCTTATCCAATTGAGGGTTGCTGTCATAGGGTGAGAGGCAGGGTAAAGCCAGGACAGGTTGCCAGTCTGTCACAGGGCTAACACAACCATTCACACTCACAGCCGGTTTAGAATCACCAATTAACCTAACCCCATACATGTCTTTGGATTGTGGGAGGAAGCTTGAGTACCTGGAGAGAACCCATGCAGTCATGGGGAGAACATGCAAACTCCACGCAGAAAGGTCCCAGCCTGGATTTGAACCCAGGACCTAACCACTGCACCACCATGCTACCCCATACACAACATATTTCCTCAAATTTTTCCCTCCATGTTTGCCAAAATTGTAAAAGTAACTGCAGCAGTCAGTTAATACAGTGCATTAAAAAGTAAAATAATTCCTGCTAAGGTGCACTGTAGGAAAAGTAACTCAAAGTTGCACTTACTTAACTGTAATTAGTTACACTCCACCACTGATTATAATCAGGTTATCTGTGAAAGAGTTAAAGGCCTAAAATGGGTAAAAAGCTGATTTAATCTTAGAGAGAAGAAACATTAAGGTGACTTGTAGTGTTTTTGAGTGGAATGAACCTTTAATGACACCACTTATTTGTATTATATGTACACTGATGCTATTTATGTCATATAAGGATACAATATGCCTTAAAGAGTAAACACCGGCACTGTACATTGTGTATACACTGATATTATTATGCTAATGTATTACGATCTGTATAGTGAGCCAGTTAGCCAAGGGTAATGTAGCCACACACATACACACACACACACACACTCATTATTGCGTCGAGCTTACAGTGACGCACACACTGATAATAATCTCGGCTGATTTTTGAAGTTTTACAATTTTCTTTCACAAATACTGTAAATATAACCTGCAGACATGCAGGATGTGGAGGACCTTCAGAAGCTACTGATCGAAAAACACAACGCAGGTATGTGAAATTATAAAAACCACGTCGCAGCCGAACCAGTTTCTTTCTGTCAGCGGCAACTTCATAAACATCAAACAACAAAAAGCACCGCTTTGTGAGAACTATTCAGTGTGGAAAATTAACCCTGTGAGGCCTAACCCATTACAGGGTAAGGGGTTTGGTTGAACCCTAAAAGCTAAAAGGACTTTTGGGGGCAAAAATGTAAGTAGTTCATGATGTGTATTAGTAGAATTATTCGTCTTTTCACAGTGACTCCGAAGACCTGGGAGAACAATTTTCAGAGGCCAAAAATCCCATATTGTGATAGAGGAGAAATGCTTATTACTGATGATGACTTAGACCTCACAGGGTTAAATAAGATCAAATCTGGAGGTGTAAACAGACAGTTTGATGACTGATCAGCTGGTATGATGATTATTTTCCCATCTGACTGATTCTTTGGTGATAAAAATGTCAGAAAAGGCTCAAATTGAAATTGTTTGAATTGCTTGTTTTCTCCCATTGACAAACCAAAAAATATTCCAGACACATGTGCTTTTATGTCATAAAAATAAAATCCCTACTATTACACTTTCGCAACTAGAAACAGAGAATT
>VUQI01038676.1:0-24460 GCA_015106735.1 Paratilapia polleni | reverse complement strand
TATTCAAGAAAAACTGCTAATATTTTCTCTGAAAGATGAGATTATTATAATGTTATCAAAAGCCATTACAGACAGGTGCAAACTCAAAAAGATAATTATTGTTCTTTCTGTTTAAAAATATTTAATTAAGTAATATGCATAAGAAATAAATCTGATTACATAACAGCAAACTACAGCTTGTGTCACAGACATTTCTCCTATATATAAGTAGGTCTGTAGTAAGACCGTGCTATAGAAACAGAGAAAGACACATATCAAATATTCAAGATCTTGTGTAAGACAGCAACTTCTTACCTCAGCAAAGATGCTCCGATGGCCTTGAGTCAGAGCCTTGACTGGATGATGGCAGATGCAGCGCTGTTTCCAGTCAGCTCCTGGGTGCTACCTGAAGATGAGGCACAACAGGCAGCGGACAACCTTCAGTCAGCTTCTTTGTGATGACTGTCACTGAGCCCACAGCCTGGCTCTTTAAATCTTCCCAGGTTTTTTTGGCAGAATTACACTTAACCTGAAAGTCACAGCCTAAAGCACAACTGCAAACTAAAGCTCAAGTGAAAGCACCTGCTGGGGGTGTGTACAAAGTGAAGGCGAGAGGACAAGTGACTGGGTGAGTGAGTGCAAAGGAATTCCAGCTCCATTGACTGCAATTTATAGTTATAGGGTAGTCATATTTACTCATGCACACGACCATGTGTGTGTGTGTGTGCATGTGTGTGCGTGCGCGCGTGTGTGTGTGTGTGCATGTGTTTGTACACGTGTGTGTGTGTGACTCTTTGCTGATTAGCTCAGACCTCCTCAAAGGCTACTAGCTCACCTTAGTGTTTTGGTGAGAGAGAATTTAAAGTGATGAGATTAAATAAATAATAATTTAAAAAAAAAACTTATCTAAAAGTAAGTAATTATGTAGTCAATTGTGAAATTTTAGTTACTCACACTTTTCTTATGGTGTTTTCATTTTGCTGCTTTGTACTTACAGTGGTCTGAAAAAGTGTTCGCCCCTTTCCTGATTTCTTTTTTTTTTTTGCGTGTTTGTCACACTTAAATGTTTCAGATCATCAAACAAATTTAAATATTAGACAAAGATAACACAAGTAAACTCAAAATGCAGTTTTTAAATGATGATTTCATTTATTAAGGGAAAATAAAATAAAGATATCCAAACCTACCTGGCCCTCTGTGAAAAAGTGATTGCCCCCAAACCTAATAACTGGTTGCGCCACCCTTGGCAGCAACAACTGCAATCAAGCATTTGTGATAACTGGCAATGAATTTTGACCCACACTTCTTTGCAGAATTGTTTTAATTCAGCCACACTGGAGGGTTTTCAAGCATGAACGGTCTGTTTAAGGTCATGCCAAAGCATCTCAGTCAGATTTATATCCAGACGTTGGCTCTCACCGTGGTTCACTGGAGTCCCAAAGCCTTAGAAATGGCTTTGTAACCCTTTCCAGACTGATCGATGTCAGTGACTTTGTTTCTCAGCTGTTTGTTTAGATCATGGAATGACGTGTTGCTTTTTGAGATCTTTTAGCCTATTTCACTTTGTCAGACAGGCTCTGTTTAAGTGATTTCTTGATTCAACAGGTGTGGCAGTAATCAGTCCTGGGTGGCGCTGGTAAAATTGAACTCAGATTTCTAAAAAGTGTGGTTAATCCCAGTTAATTCATGATTTTACTTTTTCACAGAGGGCCAGGTAGGTTTGGATATCTTTTTTCCCTTAATAAACAAAATCATCATTTAAAAACTGCATTTTGTGTTTACTCAGGTTCTCTTTGACTAATATTAAAATTTGTTTGATGATCTGAAACATTTAAGTGTGACAAATATGCAAAAAACTAAGAAATCAGGAAGGGGGCAAACACTTTTCCACACCACTGTATACTCCACTTTCTACATCACTATTGTTTGAAGACTATAGCTACAAGCTTTCCATTTTTTGTGCTTTTTATTGTTAAAAATAGGAAATACGCATGTACGCATTATGCATGTCTGAGGTGTTAGCAGCTTCCCTAAACTTCTCACATAGTGCTATTTATTTATTCATTAATGAAAAAAAAAAGTGGACACAACTGGTCAAATTTATTTGGCAGACCTACAGAGTGTAAAAGATGGACGTAGTCTCCGAGTCTAAAAAATATGAAGCCAGTGTAGAAGAGTCTAAACCTGTATTCTTTCTGATGACCAGAAAGGGACAACTCCTCTGGTTGTAAAAAGATGTCCAGTTGTAAAGAAGTTTCTAAGTTTAAACAGTCTTTGGCTCCTGTTAACCATGACTTCAGTAAGCACTTTCCTGATGGGTTTATGGTTTCAATTGCTAGCTGACTGAAAAACCTGACTGAAAACAACATGTGGTTCATTTTGTGCATATTATCACAAGGAATGATAAAGCAGGTGATTGATAAGTCACCACTGTATGAGCATGCTGTGTCCCTCAGTTTCTTAGTCAGATTCATGCCTTGCGTGTGACATCTTGTTTAGAAAAGCAATGATAGTGACAAACAAAAAAATAAATTATTAAACACTTAAGAGACTAATGTCTGTATAGTAACCTTTAAAATAACAAGGAGCAGTTGTAATATGTCATTTTCCCTTTAAAGTGATTTCAGTGCAAGAAACCTGAAACAAACCACAGACCTTTTTCTGTGTAAAAACATATTTACTTAAGGTCAACTGAGGTAATATGATGCTTCAGGTCAATTAAATTTAATATTATCTACAGTTTGTGCTTCTTCTTTGTATTCCTCTGCTGAGCTGCAAAATGGGAGGTACCGAATAGTAAAATAATTCTTACTTACCTGTTATTTGTCTAACTCAGACTGCTCTCCACATTAACTCTGGTTTTACTTTTGAATAACCTTTTGCAAACAATACTGGTGCTTTCATCCCACATCCTATTTTCTTTAAGAAGGAATTTCTTTGTGGCCCATTTAAAAAGAATCATCAATTAAAATGGTCCAACAGTGGATTTAGTTATCATATGAACATTTTCTTGAAAATAGTTTTACATCACATATTTTTTTATATTTCTGCCCCTATAAGCAGTGCTCTAAAGATCCTGCAAGTTACCACCATTGTTTTCATTTAGTCAGCCTGATTAGATCTCTTCTTCAAACTGTGCGGACATGATATCGGTCTTACTTACCCGAGTTAGTTTCTTTTTCAGTCATTCTTCTTTCACAAAGAATACGTTAATGACATGCTGTAATTTCTAATCAACCTTATTTCTTTGATAATTTATTTCTAATTTTGGTTGGATAATCTGCTTAGTTTGAACACCGGTTTCTACAGCACCCTCAGCTGAGGTATAATGAAACCAAACTAATTCATAACACTTGTGTGGGTGTGCCAGGCTTTAACAATGTGTCTGACAGAGTTGGAGATCATTTTTAACTATTGTGTACTGTGTTTCTTCATCATCATCAAGTTTTTTGTTTGTTTGTGTTTTTGTTTGTTTAGCTTTATTTTATATATTAAATCTCAATCTGCAAGTACAGACACGTGAAAAAAGTACATACTCTTTCAGTTTTAAGGTTTTACGTATCAGGACATAATAATAAAGAATTAATAATAATCTGGTCCTTAGCAGTATCATAAAATTATTTAAATACAACCTCACATCAATAACGCATAACATATTACACTGTGTATTACACTTATTCATTTAACAAAAATGAAGCTAAAATGCAGGAGCAGTGTATGAAAAACTAAGTACACCCTTCCTGCTTCCGTAGGAATTAAGAGGGTAAGCAGCCGCCAGGTGCTCTTGATTGCACTTGATTAACTGATCATCAGCAAGTGCGACCACCTCTATAAAAGCAGAGGTTTCAGCAATTTGCTGGTCTGTAAAGAAGCAATTATTGCTGCCCATCAATGTGGGAAGGGTTATAAGGCCATTTCAAATCAATTTAAAGTCCATCATTCTACAGTGAGAAAGATTATTCACAGTGGAAAACACTCAAGACAGTTGCCATTCTTTTCAGGATTGGACATCCCAGCAAATTCACCCAAAGGTCAGATCGTGCAATGCTCAGAGAAATTGCAAAAAACCTAGGAGCTACATCTCAGACTCTACAGGCCTCAGTTAGCATGTTAAATGTTAAAGTTCATGACAGTACAATTAGAAAAAAACTGGATAAGTATGGCTTGTTTGGAAGGAACATGGCAGCACGGCTTAGGTTTGCAAAGTCACACCTGAGCTAACCACAAGACTTCTGGAACAATGTCCTTTGGACAGATGACACCAAAGTGGAGATGTTTGGCCATAATGTACAGTGCAATGTTTTTGCAAAAACCAAACACAGTATATCAGCATATAAATCTCATACCACTTGTCAAGCACAGTGGTGGAGGGGTGAGGATTTGGACTTGTTTTGCAGTCACAGGACCAGGACGCTTTGCAGTCACTGATTCGACCATGAACTCTGTACATCATTGGGTTGAGGTTATGAAATGTGTTTAAGTGTCACTCACCAACTGTAGACTGAAACATAAGGGATAAAACTATATGTAGCTACATATAGTTTTATCCCTTATGGAGCAGTTGCATTTTCCATCCATCCATTTTCTTCCGCTTATCTGGAGCCGGGTTGCGGGGGCAACAGCCTAAGCAGAGAAACCCAGACCTCCCTCTCCCCAGCCACCTCCTCCTGCTCATCCGGGGGGAGACCGAGGCATTCCCAGGCCAGCCGAGAGATAGCGTGTCCTGGGTCTACCCCGGGGCCTCCTCCCGGTGGGACATGGCCTGAACACCTCACCCAAGAGGCGCCCAGGAGGCATCCTTATCAGATGCCCGAGCCACCTCAACTGGCTCCTTTCAATGTGGAAGAGTAGCGGCTCTACTCTGAGGCCCTGCCGAATGACTGAGCTTCTCACCCTAGTAATAAGTAAGTAATAATTTACATTGTAAATCTAACATAACTGCCACAATTTCTCAAGTTTAACACAGATGGGTTTTTTTGTGCATGTTTATGTTTGTGGACGCGTATTAAAGTACAACGGAAGACTTACGGTGCAGGGAATAGTGGGCAAGAGGAAAGGATGTGTGGTTGATGTATCCTCTGTTACAGGAAAGGTGGCAGGACTTGTGACTAGCTCTGTAGTTACAGGCTCAGTGGTGGGCTCGACGGTTGTAGGAGGTGGTGCCGTGGTTGTTGGAGTGTCTTTTGCGGTGGTGGCCTCTATGGTGACAGTCGTATCTGCTGGTGTTGGTTGAGGACTGGTTGTGGATTTGGTAGTGGTTTCAGGTATAGAAGTAGTGGAAGTTGGGGCAGTTGTAATCACTGTTGTGGGTTCTAAGGTGGGGGACGTTAGAGGAGGTGGGGTGGAAGCTAATGGGGATGTTGATGGTGTGGGAATGGTGGTGGAGGTAGGAGTTGAGGGCGAAGTATAGGAGGGACGAGAAGTAGTGGAAGGGACTGTAGTGGCTTCAGTGGGTCCAGTGGAAGGTGTTGGAGAGGTAACTATTGTAGTCACCTTTGTGGTTAGTGTGGTTTGAGGGGGGGTGATTTCAGTTGTGCTGAGAGTGGTTGTCTCTGGTGGGGTTGAGGGAGTGAGAGTAGTTGAAACAATAGTGGTGGGACTAGTAGGTGGAGACGTGGATGGAGTTGGGGTGAGCACAGTGGTGACACGCTCGGTGGCTAATGTTGTGCTGGGAGTAGTAGGAGTGGTTGTAGTTGTGGCTGTGGTTGTTGTGGACCTGACAGTAGTGGAGGTAGTAGTGGTGGCTCTAGTGGTAGTGGTTGTAGTGGTTGTTGTCGGCCTTGTGGTGGTAGTAGAAGTTCTTGTAGTTGTAGTTGTTGTTGGTGGTGCTGTAGTAGTCCTGTTGGGCCGCGTCACATATGCAAACGGTGTTGGAGTTGGGGGAAGAGACACACCTGGAGAAGACGTTTATTATCCTAAGCAAATATTTCTATCAAAAGCAATTAAAACCAAAGTCATATATGGAGCAAACCAAGAAAAATCATATTTTGGTGTTTGAGAACACCATATTTTTATGGCATTTTACTAAATATAGAACTGGCTGTACTCACAGTCCTCTGTGTAGACACATCTTCTAGTGACTTCATCAAGGACCATGTTCTTTGGACATCGTGGGAAGCAGCCTTCTACACTGTAACATACAGAAATGATTTCAGTACTTCAGTTGAGCATACATTATGCTGATTATAAAATTATTACTTTTAATGAGCCAAGCCTCTTACGGAGGCAGAAATTGGCAACGTGTGGCATCTGGGTCACTGCACGTATGGACACAAGGGCTCGCACAGGCCTGGTAGCGCCACTCACACATCATACGGTAAGGTATTACAAAAGTGCTCTCTGCAAGAACAGAGGAAAAATATCTCATTAGTTAGCGTATGTATGTCCAGTATGCATATATATAGGTATACAGTGGCCCCAAACATTATTTAGACAAGTAAAAAAAAACAGACTAAATTCATATAAAAAATATGGATTTACATTACATTACATGCTTAACCCTTTCATGGATGAATTATGACATCTTCAGTCAAGATTTTTTCCAATTTTTCCCATTATAGCAACAAAACACATGCATATTCAAAAGATGGCTTTTGAATAGCTGTCCACTATAGTTACTACCATCCATGAAAGGGTTAAGTTCAGCCAAGTTCAGCTACACCTCTCCTATTTTTGAGCTTATGAATGCGTTGCATATCAAATGGTCTGCAAGCTGAGCTGTAGGGATATTTTGCTGATATCTGAAACAATCCTTGCTGCTTTTCATCATCTGCTTCTAACTTGATTTTACACACAGTTATGCAGTCCAATCTGCTGCTGGTGTTCCTGTGTCTGCCTGTGCGCCTTCTCTTCTCAGTCACAAATTATCCAATTTTGAACTTTTTGACGACATATCCAACTGTGGAGCATGGAGCACCCTCTTGTGCAAGCAACTGATGCTTGAACGTTTCTTCACATTTTAATTTACTTTTAACCAAGAAGTTTCATGGTCATTTTGAAATGTGGTGAACATATTAAGTCAGTTGCAGGACAACCAAAGGTGGAGCTGAGTTCATCACATTTACAATGGCCACGCTCCACTAAGTTTGATAGTCAGAACCGGTCCAATTTGTTGCCATTTAGAGCTCTGTGTTCATGCTTTCTCACCCTTCTGATTTGTTTATTTATTTTAATATAAGACTTTCCTCTTAAATTGTCCTAAATCAGTTTTTAAGGATTAAATACCAGTTTATCTGACATTTTATGAAAATACCAAAATTATGCTGATACATTTTTGGGGCCACTGTATGAGTATTAGGTGCATGCTTGTGTTTCTGACCCTCCAGTGTGAAGCTGCTGCTGGCTTTGAAGGCCTCTGAGGTGTCGTATCTCTGGGCTCGTGCAGCAGTGCGTGTGAGTGTCAAAAAGACTCCAGGTTGAGCGACAAGCTCAAACGAGGTGTGACCTGGCAGAAACAGCCCCTGGTGCTGGATAAAGGTTGCTCTACGACTGAACTCCACCCCTCGACTCCACTGCTCCAACTGAAGACGGCTGCGCCCTGACACGACAAGGAAGTAGTTGGGTCTCTCTGCAGACTCCAGCGACACCACGGGAACACCTAAGAATAGTCGTAATCATAATCAGGTTAATCTATCTTATCTATATATTAAAAATAAATAGCAATGTATATTTGCCTGAATGTGGATGCTCACGTGATGTTTTGTCCTTCTGCAGTCCTGTTGTGATCATGAAGTTGAACAGTAGGCCTGGGGCAGGCAACTGCCCTGGTCTCTCTCTTACCAGGGGAAAAACAGAGCTGCTTGTACGATTCACTCCAAACATGGTGTCCTTATAGACAGCACTCACCAAGGAAAATGGGCCATCGCCTAGCTCTACGGAGAAGTGAGAGAGCGATAGAGGAAATGAGTGACAAGCTAGCAGGGAATCAGAGTAAGGTTTAAAAATCCACAAACAGTTTACAAAATAGCTAATAGAAGATCCTCAGTCATACATACCTTGATTATAGTACTCACAATCATAGGCTGAAAGACAACCCAGGAGAGTAACATGTAAGATATAACAGAAGAAATATGTAATTTCACAAAAAAATGGCAGAATACTGGCTGATGCAAAAAGTGACTGAAGAAACTGGGTCAGAGATGTAAGCAAAGGTCACATCCCTGACCCACACAGGAGAAGAGAGTACTGTATTTGTCTGTCGGTTTGTGCGTACTCACGACAGACAGAAGGTGATCTCCAATGAATTGTGACCCCCTGTTGACAGCATTTGTATGCATATGCAGCGATGGACGTGCAGAGACACTCACAGTCTCCCCCACGGTTACAATTGCAAGTGTCTGTCAGGCAGTTCCTGTAGAACCAGGCCACATCAACCTGAAGGGGTACACACAGAAAACAAACAACCATGAAATGAACGAGGTCAAATCTCATTGGGAGAAACTGGGGGGGTAGTTTTAAATAATTCAGACAGGAAAGAGCGATGATATCAGGACAAAGAAATGTGGGTCAAACTCTGGTGCAGAAGGTATCAGATGAACTCTATGACAAACAGACAAAATGCATACGCAATGAGTTGGTTCTGACCAAAGGCAAGGTTAACTAGGCCTCCATCTCTGACACTGGCTACTATGACATATATAAACAGGACACTTTATGCGAGCAATACTCTTCTGTATTACTATCATTTTAGAAGATTCATCAAATACAGACATGTGCTGCATCCTGGTTGGAGCAACAGGGTTGCAATTAATAGTATAATTCAGATATTAACGTTTTACTGGAATGTTACTCAGCGATGCCATATAATTACGTAACACGTGTAACAAGTCCTTTCTATGACCCTGATGCACCTTATTATTGCTCCATTAATAAAATTTTATTTTCAACAACAGTGATTACTTTAAATGTATCACTTTTATGCCAGCATTTGTCAAGTGCCAATAACAAACAGGTACATATCTAACAGGACATGTGAATCATATTTTTTTCCTATAATTTATACACATCTGTCAAGAGTTTGTAGACAGAGACAGCGTTTCAAAGTTGTCTTACTGTGCAGACAGTACAACACAAGGGACTGGATGCGTATTTGTAGAATGACAATCTGATTTTTCTAAAGAAATTTAAGTTTTCTTTACCAAGATGAGCTTTGCAAGTGAAGATGTACAGTCATTGATTCCATCTGGTTTCCCTCCGCCTCATTTGGATGTAGAAAAAAAAACTATTTTGTCATTACTGCTATAAAACTGTGAAAGCCAGAGAAGTGATGTCTCTTGTCGGTCTTCATATAGTCAGTTTAAGATTGTTGCTTACCATTCTTATGCACGTGATATAAAGTTTTATGTGTCATTTCAATTGAGCAACCTTAAAAATCTAGTTTTCCTACAATGTTTAGTTATTATCTGTTGTAGTGATGAGCTTTAGTTTTTGTTTTTTCGTGTTTTGGTTGATGTCTATTTTTATTATTATTTTGTAAAAGTAGCCCTCCCAGTGTTTCTGTTATGCATCTCTCTGTCTCATACTATATTTACGCCTTGGTCCGTTTTGTTTACTACATTTTCTTCAGCGTTACTATTCATGTCTGTCTTGGTTATTTCCTGTTTTACTTTGAAGGGTTGTTTTATTTTGTGTCCTGTCTGTCTTCCCCTGATTAGCTGATTGTTTTCATCTGTGTTCCTGTCCCTCCTGTTTCTCATTAGTAATCAGTCTTCTGTGTAAATATAGTCCAGTGTTTCCTTTTGTCCTTGTCAAGTCATCTGGGAGTGTTTCCCTGTGGGTAACATGTTCAGTTCTTTGGAGTAGTGCCCTG
Source organism: Paratilapia polleni (assembly GCA_015106735.1). Classification (NCBI taxonomy): domain Eukaryota; kingdom Metazoa; phylum Chordata; class Actinopteri; order Cichliformes; family Cichlidae; genus Paratilapia; species Paratilapia polleni. Next base: position 14,673 of record VUQI01038676.1, on the reverse strand, counting down.
TGCTTTGTTTGTGGATTGCAGCTTTCTTTATTCTTTTGGTTTGTTATTTTTTTGTTCCTATTTGCATGGGCCATTAAAGGCTTGTTTTTAGTTTGCGTCTGCGTTTGGATCTTCCACACTACATCTACACAACAACTGTGACAGCCCTCTATTAAAGATTGAATGTCATAATTTATTTTACACCTTAACACTACCAAAAGTGAAATATTGGTCATTGGACTGGTACTAGTTTTTGCCCATCAAACATCTAGCAGGAAACATGAAATCATATAACAAATCTTGGGTGCTAGGTTCAATTTTGACCAACACATTTTTAAAAAAACAAACAGCTCCAGTCTTGCTTTCTGCAATTCTAAAATATTGCCAAAATCAGTTCAATACTGTGTACGAACATTCATGCTTTCATTTCTTCTTGCCTTGATTATTGCAACTCTAGATTTGTATCTTTAAGCAAGGCTACATTTATTAAAATTCATATGGTTCAGAATGAGGCAGGAAGGCACATACATGATACATACACTAAATAAGAACATATTACCCCATTCTGGCTGACTTGCACTGACTTCCTGTATGCTTCATAATAATTCAGTTCAAGATCTCGCTGTTAACATTCAAAGCTCCCATGGCATGGCACCCCCTTCTATATCTGAACTTATCACCCGATGTTCTGCACTAAGACCACTCATATCTTCTGACCAATTGCACCTTATTGTTCCACCTAGACTCAGAGCTAAGGGGGAATGTGCTTCTGCCATTTTAGCTCCTCCTCTGTGGAATTGCCTCCCCCTTTATATCAGGTCAGCTGAGTCTGTACCACATTTAAAAATTTATGGATTGACATTAGTAGTCTGCTGTCTGCAAGCACCATTGTTTTTTTTTTTTTTCAGTGTTTGCCTTCCTTCTAATCTGTATTTTTGAGCAACTGTGATTAATACATTGGAACTGCTGTTTACTTATTTAAATGTACTGCAACAATAACTTAAAACTATGTTTACAGTGCAGAAGAAAACATACATACTTTATATGAGTCCTAAAGGTAAATAATAGAAGGAATACAGAAATCATATCTCACAGGAACATACTACCAAATGATGTTCTTTTAAAAGATTCCTTAAAAAGGAAAATTTCTGTCTTCACTGGACATCTGTGGCTACTCTCCAAACAGAACATGACAAGAACGTGAAGCAGATCAGATCAAAGAAGGGACATCGGGCTTAATAAGAAAAAGGAATTCCCAAGAAGGATTTTTTTGTAAAGAATATAAGACAGGAGGAGCCAACAGAAATTTGCTTTGAACACATTAAATGCAACATACTTCTGAAGAACTGTTTAACAGAAATGTTCGAGGATTAGCTTTTGCGTGTCTTCTATGATAATCTCAGCTGAACCTGTTAGGTAATTGTAAATAATTTAAGCAGTGAAGAGAAATGGGTCTCCATGTATAATGGTGGTTGAAGGTGATGGCAAAAGACTGTACATAAAAACATGGCTCCATCTACTGGCCATTGATAGAAATACTACACCATAGTAAAACATAGAGGTGTGTGTCCATGAATTTGTGTGCTTCTCTCTGAAGAAGAGTGTATTTGCTAGTATCAGTTGAGAGTTGTTCCTATAACCCTTTACCAATCCCTTAAACTCCCTGTTTCAAGCAATATAACCTTTTCATATCTGCTTTCACTCTGTACAGATATTTGTGTGTCTGTGTGTGTATGTCACTTGAATGGCACTCACAACGTTGTGACAGGGTGCAAAGACATCACTGTAGAGGAGAGCACACTCTCTTTTGGCATACGGCTGTCTCCCTAAGTCCCCTTCACATGGTCGCTCAAGTACGTAGTCGCTTTCACACTAAAATACAGAAAACACACACACACACAGACAGTGATCAAGTGTCTGATTACTCTTAAATATCACAGTGGACTCGAGGGATACGGGCACAGGGAGCAGGGAGGTAGAGAGGAGTGAGTTTGAGGGTGATGGACAAAGACAGAAAGAGAAAATAGGGCAAAAAACCGAATCAATGGAGGAGAGAAGAAGAGGTGAGCTGACTCATACCTGTCCCAGGGCCCAGCTATCTCCGAATGTCTGTGCATTACTGACTTCCATGTGGCTGGAGGTGGTCATATCGTTCGCTGTCACACTGTCAAAATTTCCACATAACCCACTGAGAAGACCCTGGGGGGAAAAAGACATAAACATGTCATATTTTTGGATTCTTTTCAGAATAACTGTTTCATTTTCAAATGTACTGCTAGTGTAGACCTTCCACTGAGGTCCGGCTCTGATGTGTACAGTTGTCTTGTGGTCCCAAAGGATGGTCAGGTCCTGATTAGAGAAGTGGATCACAGTGTAGTAGCCAGCTTTCCACAGCTCAAACTCTGACCCTCGACCAACAACAGTGGAAGGGCTCTAACACAAGATAAACAAGGTAGAGGAGTTATCATCAGGATTCACTGGATTTTATTGACATATTTAATTAATATATTTTAGAGAGGGAAACAGGCATAGATACAAACTTAAAAGTTATATATATTGTGTTACTGTGTTTGTGTTATCCATACAGGGTTGCCAGAATTGTCAGTGAAGTAGATCTTGGTAAGTCCCACGTGAATGACCAGTATTTTCATGCACACAATGCCGCTCTCATAGCAGTCTTTGTTTTGGGCAACAATGGATACCTCAGTTTCTCCTGCACTCTGATGAGAGGGGAAGACAAAATATTACTACTGTAAGGAAAGGAAGTCTTATAAACTCCTCTCATCTCTGTTCAACAAACACAACACAATATTTTTGTCCATTTGGTTGTTCATAATTTTCCTTCAAGATGTTACTACAGCCACAGCAGTCAGAAACGTAATATCTAAACACCACATGCTAGATTCAAATTTTGAAAACTGATTCTGCATGTTCGGGAAACATCATCATTCTGGATACATGAGAGGTGACAAAAAGAGGAAGCAACTCTAGGCTATTAAGACACAGTTCTGACCAGCTTCCCCATTCTTTTCAGGTCTGCATGGTGGCAGGCGGTCTGCAGGGTCTGAATGTCCGTTCTGCTAATTCTAATTCTATATCCCTGGGAGCGCAGGAGCCCTGGGGTTTGAAGTGAACACTGGTCTCATTGTGTCACTACAGCTTTGCGCAACGTCTCCTAGCATTACAGTGGTCCCAACCCACCGACACAAACACACACATACACTCTTTAATCGGCTCTAATTAAAACCCAGTCTCCAAGATTAGAAACAAGCTTGGATCTTCTTTCCCAGATCCAAATCAGTGTTGGCTGGGAAATGTTAAGGATGCTCCTCCTTTGCCCTTAAACACATACAATCAATCGCACAAACTTCTCTGACACTGTCTAAAACAATCCGATTGGCATTTCAGTGCCCAAAATGAATCCATAAATTTGTACCTGGAAGCAAATTATATCATTTTACACCTTAATTTTTTCATCACTGTGCACACCAGAAAGTTGTTATATAAATCCACACAGATAGACTCTACTCACTTTGAGCAAGTAGACCTGACAGTCAGAGTGGTAGTCATACTCAAGGCCATCAAAGGTGTGGTAGTGTCTGTCACTGTAAACCGTACACACAGCTGGACACGGAGAGTAGCTGCAGTTGAAATAGCCACGGTGACACACACTAAGGGGATGGACAAGTGGATGTATAAGAGAAGAGCAAAAACAAAGCAGAGGTGGGACAAAAGTGCTACTTCATGCCAGAAATGCACACTCTGTACAATGAATGATGACAGTTTGCTTTTCTAACTGCTTTGAGATTCACTTGTTTGGAGGTGATTAATGATCTTACCATTACTTTATAAATAATATACAAGTAGTAAAGGCATTTACCATTTGTAGCATGGTGTTTCCACAGTTTCTCCAGGCAGGTATTCAAGTCCCAGCCAGGCACAAGGACAATTTTCTGGATAGTAACACTCTCCGTGGTGCAGGACTAGCCTTCATAGGTAAAACAAAGGTACATAAAGTACATAGCATGCAAACACTTAAACACTCAAAAATCCATACTTTTGGATTTGTCTCTGCATTGAAACTAACTCTAATTAACACTCTAGCTTTTAGGCACTGAGATCAACTCTCTTTTGTGAGAGACCTGACAGGAAATTCATAAACACAAGATTACAACAATGCAGTCTCTCAAAACAATCGTTCATGCACTCTCTAATTAAAACAGTCACAAATATTATCTAGCAATATATAAACTAGCAATATTTTAAAGACTCTAAGAGGAATTAGTGTTCCTGAATTTAAGTTCTGTTGCAGCTTTTTTCTAGTAGTATGGTGACAGTACTGAAAACCAGTCTTTTCCTGGACGTGAGAAACTTTCATAGCTCTTTGTGCTCTCGTTATTGAGTATCAGCTAAAGATCTTGGAAGCTTAAATAGCAAGGCATAAACTGAGACACAGATATGCTGATGCTTGCTAGATTCTTCTTTTCATACAGCTCACAGTGGTGAGTGCAACCCCTGCCCTCAATAAGGAATCAAATGGCACTGTGGTAGACAGAAATCAGTTGTTGAAAGCTTGTGGCAGCATGTGCATACAGTATATGTCAATGATCCAAACTCAAGTTTTCAGTTTGAGCTGGTTTGAATGATAAGACTACAGGAAAAGAAATGGTCTGTCTGAAGAACTAAACTCATGTATCCTTTGCAACACCTTGTTCTAAAATGAACACAAAGAAGTGATTGAAAGTAGGAAGCCATTCAAAACAAAACAAAAAAAATCTCATGGTATTTTGAAAACGGTTAGAAGGCAATAAGTCTTTTATTACCCAGGAGGGCAGACACAGCCTGGTATGCATGGTGTGTTGGGTGGGCAGGTGAGGTTCAACATCAGGTTACGGCAGGTTGGTGCACAGGCCACTCCTCCCCTCTGCTCAGTGCAGCTGTGGTACACTTTCCCCTCTGGACACTCCCCGACCTCTATACTATCTGGCTCTACAATGTTCATGCACATACAAAAACACACACAAGAAAATCAATGTCCTTGTTGCCGTAAACACCAATTGCAACAGCCAGTCATGGGAAACAAGCTACAACTACAGACATAAGGCTCTTGATTTCAGCAAGAGGGACATAGCCTGAAACGCCACTTTGTTGTTGGAACGAACAAGAGCAGGAACTGAAGGGAGGGGGGAGTGCAGAGAGGTTACCTTTTTCCTCTGGCACACACTCCATCTTCCCATTTCTGCACAGGCTGATGGCGGAGACAGGAAGGGAGAGAAAAAGAGGCAAGTGTTTGGGAAAGAGAATAATGTTATCAAACACAAGGTTAGTTTAAGTGCTCTACGTCTCATTTGACAATCACTCAAGCTTATATTGCTTTCTCAAATGGATCACAGTGTGTGCAAGTATGTTACACTGTGTGTAGTTTGAAGAGCAGGCAAAGTGAGGTTTCAATTCTGAGTAGCCAGCTGTGACTCACCAGGGGCCAGAGGCACTGAAAGTCACCTCTCCTGGCTGTGACACCCCACCCATGGAATAACAGTGACACTGTGACCTGAGAAGAAAGTCATGAGATTATTGTGATTACATTTATTAATGATGGTGCTTTCTGTGTTCCCGTGCTGTGTATGTCCTTTCTTGGCAAATGACAACTGATACTCATCGTAAGGATGACGCATGAGGTGCTTAAGTCTTACAGTTGCACGCAGCGCTGGCGCACATCATCATAGTAACTGCCGTCTGGACAGCCGCACCCCTCGGCACAGTCATCAGGGTTACACGTCTCAGTGCTGGACAGCGCCCGACAGGACCGGCCACAGGACGACACACATGAGTGGTACAGCATTCCTCCAAGACACACTACTCCTATATATCCCACACAAAGAGTAATACAATCTATTTTTAAGGAGTAAATTACACACAGTGCAATTCCTTTGTGATGCTCACATTTTGAGGGCGTACATTTGAATATCATATCAGTCAATGCCTCAAAGGCACTGACGCACAAATTAATGTGAAATAAAACCAATCCAGAATATAGAAACTTACCACATTCAGAGACTTGTGATCTGAAATTAATGTTGACTCCATGTTTGGAGCAGAGGTAAGCGTAGTGAGCCAGTGCAGTGCACAAACAGCTGCTCCCACAGCGACAGGCCTGGTAGCGGCACTGCTGCTGGTAGATGTTTGGACTGATATAGCCATGACATGGAGCAAACACACTCCCCAAAAGCACCTCACACTGGGATGCGTAGAATACTACAAAATATATAAGCACACGTGAAATTTAACACATCCTCATATTTCCTTTGACAAGACTGATAGCCTGCAGCTAAAACATGTACAATCAGGTACATGTACAAAACCCCTTAAGTTTAGCTTCCTGTGAGGCATGGCACACTTAATCATTTTCTTTCTTTGTAATTTTTAATTAAGGCTAAAAAAAGAATAATAAGTAAATCCAAAATAATTAAAACTATTACCATTGTGCTGATTCATCTCACATGGGTCTGTGATAGGTAGGTTAACTGGAGCAGCACAAGCAGATGACACCTTCCAAGCATTGGCGTGAAGCTGAGGAGTGCCCTCTATCATACCTGCTGGAGACCTGCCCCCACACAAATATAGTCAGCTAAAGTCACATTTTCAACACTGATGTGTAAGTGGGAAGTACTTGCTCACAGGAAATCATCCCGTAGATTTCCATTGTAGATTCCACAAAGCCCCAGCGTCTGTCCACGCCACTGGCTGTCAAGCTGCACATAGACCCGACCGCCTTGACCATCGTAATGCAGCCTAAAACCAATCCCAGTCTTCAGCTGCGTGAACACAGAGGTCAACTTCTGCACCTCGACTGAATCTGGATATCGAGATGAAAATCACAATGAGTTTTAAAATCGATCAGTTAAAACATTTTTTTAATTTGGAGGTCTACATGTAATAAAAGCCTTTGATGTATTCTTAAAATCTTTTGTGATTCCTACCATCGACATATGGGAGGGCAGGTGCTGGGTTGACACCGATTATCACCTCCCCCTCTCTTGTCAAAGTGATTTGGCGACTTACATCTTCATCCAACACTACTGTCACTGACTGAATACACACTTGCTGCTGTTGACACACATTTGTACAGGAGGGTCAGTTATAACTGCATTAAAAGAACATTGCAGGATTGCTAAGTGTGTGCACAAGCAGCTGTGGGTGTGTTACCTCTGCACACGTTGTATACTGTAGCGTGACGGTGAATCTGCTGCTGCTGCGGCTCTTTGCCAGGACGTACTGACACGCCCCCGGCTGGAGAAACATCCTACCATCAAATGTTGTCACAAACACATCCCCAACCACTGAACACTCAACTAAGAAGAGACAAAAAGAAGAGAGGTTTTTGGATCTGAATGCACTGCTTCCCCTTAAGCTGTCTTAAATGAGATTCTCACCTGTGCAGTTATTCTCGGTACAGTTCCACACACCACCCATGCACACACTGAAAAAGAAAAACAAAGAAAGTTGGCAACACATTGGCTGTGCTACATTCTCACACAGTAACACAGATCCACACTCACCAAACACTGCAACCCTGTTGTAGCACGTGTCCTTGTACATATGATGTTCCATGGTAAACACATGGACACTGAGAAGCAGCGATACATGTTCCATTCTGCAGGATAAGACCTGTGTGGAAGGATGATTATCTGAGAACAGTCAACACAATTTAATGGACATTTTAAAGATTTTTTTGGTTTTCTTTAAATACCATCAGGGCAGTAGCAGCCATCCAGACAATGGAGATTGGTTCCCAGACACTCTTTCTCAAATGTACAGGTGGGTGGACAGCAACTGATGCAGTCTCTATACACAAAACTCTCCTCACAGCCATCATCTATGTATAAACACAAACACCTGACTTTAACAATAAAAACAGAACATAAGCATGGAGTGAATATAGTCTAAGTTTTTGAACTTACACATCTTGAGTGAACTGAAATTGTGTTTTCACTGGAATTGTAGAGCTGCAGGCACTACTTACTACAAGAAGGGAAGCTGTCTCTCCACTCTCTTACGGGATAACCGACATGGGAGCAGGCTCGGGTGTACTCAACCAAAGTGCGACAAAAAGTTTCCTCATCATCAGAGCTGAAAAAGCATGTGAAATGTTTTGTGGGAACTTGGTTACTATACAAAAAGTCTCAACTTGAGCAAAAGGTTAAATGTATCTACTCAGCAATGTGCCTGCTTCGACTTACACACAGAGGTCAGAGACACAGCTGGCAACAAAGGGATTGGGATCGATGTTTTCATGACAGGATAAAAATGGGAAAAAGAGAAGTGCACTGCATTTCTCTATGGCATCCTGCATACAAATAAAGTATGGTATGAGTACATGGAACATGATATACCAGCTGAGAAGTAAAGGAAAATAAATACTGCTGCTGTCATTTCACATACAGTGCGATTAAAATTTTTATATGGTGCACTGTGGTGGGTCTAAATTGTCTTTGTACATGTTAGTATGTAGAAATATTGTTTCTACGGTTCTTACATCCATGTCTGACTCAGACTGGCAGGGCCCACTGAAGTCAAGATCCACTGAGGGACAAGCTCGTTCATGAGGCAGGTCTACTGCCCAGCTGTTAACAAACACTGCAGGCTCATCTGTCCGAATGCCTAAAGTCAACACACATGTACAGATGTATGTAGTACAACCAGCGCGGCGTACGCACAGGCAAAAGTTACAACATAAAAATGCTTATAAACACACACATAAAGCAAAGATAGAGCTGATTTTCCATGCAAACATGCACTCGGAGATTTCTTTCATTCATTAAACACAATAACATGAAACGTAAAAAGAGGTCTGATTATAAGAAGGGCACTAAGAGGAAATATGTGTGTTCATAAATGCACAGTAGTCAGTAAAAGCTTTACAGTCAGAGCCTTTTTTGTCTACTCCCTTTCCTTGGGCTCATCCCCACTCTACTGGTCATCTCTCTGCCCAAACAAGCAAGGGACCATAGTTCATGTTACTGGTCATATGAGGAAAGGTCCTTGCTTCTTCCAGCTATTCAAATCAAAACTACCAGTTCTCCCCTATCCTTCCACTCTAGCCTCTCCAGGTCCCACTGCTACTATAATTGGCCAGAATCAGTGTTGAGTGTATAATAACAATAATTGCGATGAGTGGGTGCTGAGAGAAGGGATAAGAGGATGAGGGGCCAGTCCGGCCGGTCTTACCACGAGCAGTGGTGAGGTCATCGCCAGCAACATGGTTGAAGTTCCCACACAGGCCACAAGGGGCACCTTGGTGCTCCTCGCTCATCTTCAGGTAGACGCCTGAGCCTCCATCCCAGGCCAAAGAGAAGCCAAACACACTCTTCACAAGCAGGTAATCGGCCAGTCGCTCAATAAAGACGCCGCCCACAGTCTGAGGCAAACTTAGCCTGACATTTCACAGAGACACCAAGAGAGTGATGGATGAAGTCAGGTCTTCGAAAATCTCACTCATAATACTCTATTGTGAGTATAGATGGGATGGAGAGCAACTAGTTAGTTTTTATCCTTTTTAGTTCTTACAGTTTTTTGTCCTAAGATGTTTTTATTTTTTTATTTCTAGATCTTTGCAGTCAATGCACACACACACACACACACACACTCATATGCACCTGCGGCCTCCCTGGTGGACCCGATATCCAGAGATGTGGATCTCCTCCTCATTTGGGAAAAACAGACTGAGAGCTCTCTGACATGAATACACACTCCCCTCACACACTCTGCTGTTGTGAATCTGAGAACACAAATAAGATGATGGAAGTGGAATAAGGGTCACTGAGGGAAAAGCACGCCAATTTATTAACAAGGGCTCTTGTGAATTGAGGCAACAACTCAAATTACGCAGGCTATCATTATCAAATAACTGTATGACTTTGCAAGGATGAAGACATAATTAGAACAACTTTGGCACCCTTTTTTGAAAAAACAAAAACAAAACAAAAAAAAAAACATTTTTTTGTCCCAAGTGACATGGCATCAGATACTTAATTGTTTTTTTGTTTTGTTTTTTTAGTTTGAAATATGCTACATGAGGCTTATGCTGAAAACCAAATAGTTGTTAACAATGTATGCTAAACATAGGCAATTTAAAACCTTGCCAAAGGAATATGACTGTTTTATAGCCCTTACAGAGCTCCTATTTCATGTTATTTGGTTTGGAGCAAGCAGGCAAATACCAGTTTACCTGCTTTTAAGTAACTTGTAGCAGTATGAATATATAGGAAGAAACTACTATATAGACATACAGTAAAGGCTGAATACTGGTCTTACCCACACTGTGTACTGTGGTGTAGCTGAGTGACAATCCTGGGCCAAAATGTAAGAGCAGGTTCCGGGGAAGTAGAAATATATTCCATCAAATGTTTCGAAGTGGTGCTGACCCCATGACCTGCAGATCCCGTCTCTATCCTGGCCCTGGTTAGGTACTGAGAGGAAAATGGGCAATTCACTCAGACAAGATTCCTGTAATCAATTTCATGTGGTGACACAAAAAAATTCCAGCAGAAATTGACACTTTACAAAACTGAGAGGGTGAGCCATACATCCCTTCTCCTTTATCATCTTTATACCTTTCATCATCTTCTATTTCATTGCACTTATCAGAGGAAAATGAACACCTGAATTTTCTAAAAGCTCTTTGTTAGAGGAAATCCCCATAGCGGGCTGTGCCAAGATGCTGCCGAGGACCCTTCCCAAAATCTGAGGAGGTGGGTTGTGGTGACAGTGAGTCATGTCATCTGATTTGAATACTCTGACATCCATGATTCCTTTAACATATCTTAATTTCAATTAATGTTTTAAATAATAGAATGTTCCAATCTTATTCAATACTTTAAGAGATTAGTGTGGGTCATTAAAATCTTTAAGCAGTAAAGCTTGATATTTTTTCTTGGATAAAGCTTTTATTATCTTTATAAGAAACCTGCCCTCATGATGTACTTCCATGCCATCTTTTTTTAGTAGTGTTTGATTTTTAAAAATCATATTTTTTTATCTTGTCAGTGTTATTTCAGAGTTTCTCCTCAAGTCTTAGTTGAATCACAGGTGGCCTGTGAAGAACTATACTGCCTTCTAATGTGTGTCAACACTAAATTAGTTCAATGAAATGAAAAATGTCTTTACAATCACTGTAATCTCAGATCTCCTGATATGCTGTATAAGGAGCCTGTTCAGAATATAGAAACCAGAAACTCCATCACTCAGCCCTTACCCTATTACCTAAGTTCAAGTGACTTTATATCTGCTCCTCTAGGGAGTAATGTCTTTGTGTGTTTGTGTGTGTATGTGTGTGGGCGGGTGGTTTGAGCAGAGATGGAGGTTGGTGGATTTGTATCAACAAAAGAGAGAGAGAGAGAGAGAGAGATCTGGGGGAAATCTGATAATTAATACTGGAATGTGTAGAGCTAATTAACATTTGTTGAATGATTGGTGAGTACATTTGCAAATTCTTGTATAATTTACTGTGTTAGGTTATTAAAAAAGGATATTGTCATCAAACATGCTAGCCAGCTGGTCTATTGCATACCAAGAATGGTACTTGTGTGGTTAAGCCAAATCTGAAGGAAGACAGTGTAGATGGGTGTATGAGTGTGTGTATTACTCACTGATCTGGCAGCGGTCTCCCAATGCCTGGAACTGAGCACAGTCACACACACCACCCTCTTGACACCAGCCACCATTGAGGCAGCCGCAGTATTCTGGGAAAGACAAAAATCAAGTGTAATCATCCTAGTCTACCTGGGTAACAAGTGTTACGTTTCCGTGAATGCATTTGGAATCACTTCACACACGGAGTATTTACCTGAAGAGGAATCTCTGGCTGTGTAGTTGTGCAAAATGCTGCGTGACAGAGTACCCTCTGACAGCAATGGTCTGTATGTCTTGGAAAAAAATAAACAACAGACACTAAGAGGAGCTCCTTAAATAATTCTTAAGCTTTAACAGCATCATATTTCTGACACATTTCTGTACCACTGCTGTACCTAGTGCTGTAAGATAAACGTTGCGTCAAGTTGAGTGGGAGAAAGTGTATGTGTTAGTGAATGTGTCTCATTCTTTACAAAGACAGCTTTGTGCCGGTTAGGGTGTTGTGCGCATGTGGGTGCCCTGACCTCCTCTGGTTCTCTTAGGTGTAGTGTACAAACCTCCTCCCCGAGGAGATCCCGTTTCCTCCGAAGTGCATTAGCTCTTCTGCACACACACACAAACATGCACATTAGTGGGAAGAAACAGTCAGAGGGGAGACTTAAGTGCACTTTACACCACTTGAATTCAGACTCCAAACCTCTCTGTACTGAACTCTCACACGCACAAGTGTAGGCACACACATGCACACTGTCTCTGTCACATACACTAGAAAGTGTAAATGCATTTATCATGTTCATCCTAGAACTATGGGAATGTGAAAATAACGTGAAAAACAAATGACTTTCCACTTGTATTAATACTCTATTAATATCATTAGCATAGAATGATGTTTCCTATTCTTTCTTTCATTTACCTCTGCGGTCTTCCTTCTGCCACTGAAAGTCGACTCTGAACTCCTAAATGCAAAGTTATAAAATTAGCATTAAAGCTACAGCTGTATTTATCTGTCATCTTTATAGTTTTCCATCCAAATAATTTTCAAAATATAAATCTGTGTTATACAGATACTTCACAGAAAGTTTTTTATCTCTGACAGATAATGCTTATAAACAGAAGGATGGGTTAGTCTAAAATAAGACTTCAGGCCTCAAGTCTTACAAGTTAATCATGAAGACAATATCTACCACCTGCAGCAGATCTTATATCAGTTATGTCATTAAAGTTTACATTCATCTGTGTAGCAGTTCTTAAAAGACCATTACATTGCTCTGGATGTGTAAAACATTGTGACTCACCCTCAAGTAACAGCAAGTGGGAGACTGAAAACGACATAAGAAGAAATCGTTTCACTGTCCACTTTAAGTTCATCTCAGAGTCCGAAAGGAAGTCCCGATGAAATGTTAACGGTGCATCTCAACTGTCCCGAGAGGAAAGGATGTAGGATGTCTCAGTTGAACCGGGACGATGCCTGGTCGTACCTCTAAAACCTACCTGGTGGCGACAGCCCCCCTGACCAGATGACGAGTAGCCCACACCTGTGTGCGCAGGTAAACCTGCTGCTGCTTTGCTCTCTGTCACTGCATCTTCAACCAGCAGGCAGGCTTTCCCTTGGCCATTTGCCTACGCGGCAAATCTGCACCTCCATAACGGAGGTTTTCACCTGAATGTTACCGAAAAATGTCTTGCTGTCACATGACCTGGGTGGGACACTTGAAATAGACACAAGCAGAGGCAAAGTGGGAACAAAGTGAACTAGAGAGCTGTGAATTTGACTCCAATTCACAAAATGTAGGTTATACACAAGCAAAACAAACAAACAAACAATAACAAAAAAGAAGTACGCATAATAAGCGTAATGTAGTAACACCATATGAAGGCAAATTTACCCCAAAAGCCAACAGAAAATTGGCCTAGCTGTCTAAAAAAATAACACCAGAACAGTTGGAAAGTTCACTGATGCTAACCTGTGAAAATGATTAAAACTACCTAATGTAAAGGCAGCTGAGCAAAAAATGATCTAAACTGATAAATACATGTATTATATTATAACTATGTACTCTAAAAATGTAACATACTAGTTCATACATAACCAACAATGTAGTATACTGCAATTATCTTTTAATAAATAATAGATAAGCATAAATGCATTGTTATGTCACTGTCATGTTCCCAAGATTTGGTCCTAGGGTTTGGTGTTTTTCTGTTTTGGATTCGTAGCTATTATATTTGAATCTTAGTTTATGTTTGATGTTCCTGGTTGTTCTACTATTTTGTTTTTGTTTGTTTGAATTTTGGATTCCTGTGTTTCCTCATTCTAGTATAATATGAGTCTTAGTTCTGGTGTTACTGAGTGTTTAGTTTCTGCGTTTATTTTATATTCATTCTAGTGATGAGTTTTAGTTTTGTATTATCTTGTTCAGGTCTGTTATTATTATGATCAGTAGTAGTAGTCTCCCCAGTGTTCCTGTTTGTGCCTCCCTTTGTCTTGTTTCCATGTTTATGCTTTGGCCCCTCTGTGTTCCCTTGTTTAGTGTTAGTATTTGTGTGTGTCTTATTCTTTTGTTTTTTTTGCTGTTTTATTTTGAAGGATAGTTGTCTTTCATGTCCTGTGTTACTTTTGGTTCCTGTCTGTCCTCACCTGATTCCCTGATTGTTTTCCCCCGTTCTTGATTGCATGCACCTGTGACTCATTCACCTCCTGTTTCTAATCCCTAATCAGTCCTCTGTGTATGTACAGTATAAACAGCTCTGGAAAAAATTAAGAGACCACTGCAAATTTTTCAGAAATCAGCATCTCTACATTTATGACAGTCATGCCATTCCAGTGTCTCTTGAATTCCAACACAAGCACACCTGTTTCTACCTAATAAGGTACTGATGAGGTGATCACCTGAACCAAATCTTATTTAGTGAGGAAAAGTATAAAAACCATTGCTGTGGTCATCACTATCCTCTTGCAATAGGACCAACTGGATGGCAAAAACAGTGCTAGTAGTACATCAAAAGTAACTGGAATTTAAAAAAAATTCCACTGACCATGCAAAAAGAAATGAAAAGAAAAGT
>VUQI01038674.1:0-15698 GCA_015106735.1 Paratilapia polleni | reverse complement strand
ATTAGTTGTTACCTGTCAGCATCAGACAGAATCTCAGTTTCTGAGACATGAGAAGGAGGATAGGGAGGGCATGGAGGTGGAGGAAAGTAGAAATTAAAAAAAAAAAAAGGGGGGGGGGGGGAGAGGGGGGGGGGGGGGGGGGGGTGGGGGGACGGGGGGGGGGGAGGAGGAGGAGGAGGAGGAGGAGGGGGAAGGCAGGAGGCGAAGGCCCGGCCGGCACAGGTCAGGACCCCGGGAGTGGTGGTGGTGGTGGCGGCGGCAGGCGGCGACATGGCGAGAGGAGGAGAGGCGCTGCTGGGAGAATCGCAGGAAGCTCCGCTCAGAACAGAGGAGTCTGGAGGAGAGGAGAGGGGGAGACGGGGGAGGACAGAGGGGTAAGAAACAGGGGGAGATGAGTTTCAGCAGATTTCCAGTTTTTCTCGTTTCAGTTAAGATGTTATTGTTTGAAAAATATTTAGTTTTAGATTAGTTTTTAATCAATGGCGTGTCAGTCAACTGTATCCGTAACTAACAAAGGTTGGTCACTGCAAATTGCTTTAATTGGTGCCAATTCGTATCACAATGCTAGTCTCTTTCTGCATTTACACCTATTAGTAAAACCCCACTGAGCCAAAACTCTTTGAATAGACGTTAAAGACGACTGCAAGATGTCCAACCAATGTTGAAATTTGGTTAAAAAGTGAAAGGTGAACAGACGTCTTCTTAGATGCAACTACACGATAAACACCTTTCTAAACTAGAGTTGTAGTTTACATCTAGTACATCTAAACCCTTTTTAGTAACCAATGGGGTTGGACAAGGTGAGATATTGTCACCTGTTCTTTTCAACTCATATACATATATAAAAGTATACACAGCCCTGTTGCTCTTCAGCTTCAGCTTTTCAGATCCCTTTGATGCTTTGTAAGCTCTCTGCAAACCACGGCTTTTACTCTATCAGCAACTGAGTAAATGTCTGGAAAATCCTACTAAGACAGTGAACTTTATTTGGGGTTAATCAGAGTCTCTTTAATTGATGGCAGGTGTGTACCCAAGAAGACTGAATGCTGTGATTAAATCAAAATGTGCTTCAACAAAGTATTAGTTCAAGGGTGTGCACACTTAAGCAACCAGCTTAGTGTACATTTTTATTTTTTATGTTTCTCCTCTAACAGATTTGTTTGTTCAATTGAATTGTACAGGTTATAGGTCACATTAAAGTTTTGAAATGATTTATTGTGGTCTCATTTTTTAACATCACAAAAACCTGGCATTTTAACAGGGGTGTGTACACTTTTTTTATCCACTGTAGCTCTTGGATTTTTTTCAGTTTCTTTGAACATTGCACAGCCTGACCTTGGGGTGAAATTGCTGGGGTGCCCATTCCTGGAAAGATTGTGGTATCCTGAATGCTCCAGACAGCAAACTGCCAAAACCTCTGCTTTTATAGAAGTGGTCACCCTTCCCGATGATCAGTTAATCAAGTGCGTTTGATTAGCAGCACCTGGCTGCCACTTAACCCTCTGAATTCTTGTGGAAGCAGTAAGGTTGTCCTTAATCCTGTGAAAGCATTCTTTTTCACAGGACTGAATGAGTGATCACCTTTATTTTATGATGAAACATTTCTGTTCTTATGGGAGTGGTCTCTTCATCCATAGGACACAGGGCTCAATGAATGGTTTGCTGTTGCCTTCACAGTCACCAGATCTCAGGCCAATGAACATTGTCAAAACACCAAATGAAGGAATATTATTTGTAAGAATGGTGTACACCCCTCCAGTAGATTTCACAGATTTTGGAGAATTAATTCAGAGGAAGCACAGAAGCCATAAGGTGCATCAGCACACAACATGTAGGTTTTTCCTTTATTTTGTCACTGGTTGAATTAAACATCTAATAATAAAGTGGTGATGTGTAGCCAGCCATCTGCAGAGTAATCTTGTGAATGAATGAAAAACGAGCTTTAGGTTAGCACTTGTGTTGATGACACTAAACTCATGATGAGCAGTTTAAATAAAAATGATCAAATTGATGCAGAATTGAACGTATTGTCTATTTTTATTGTACACACTCTTCTCCCTTTTCAACACAAGATTGAACTGTGTTGTGCTAGCAGCAGCTAATGTGCTGTGCAGCAGATGTCTGGTAAGCTCACTTCTAACTCCACAGATTGTTTTTGAAGTTTGTGTATTTTTGCTTGGAGTTGTTTGGCTCTGAAAGCTATGAGTGCCACACCTTGGATTCTCTTTAAAAACCTGCTTGTTCACATTTAAACCTTTCTGTGCGGCACCATGTGGAGGAACCAGATTACTGCAGGCTGGGAGGAGGGTTTTCAGGGGATGTCTGGGCCAGGAAAATGACAAAAAATATTCTTTAGTTCGCATATTTAAATTTAATACTGCAAAGATCCTATCTGATCCATGTCATAGCTGCTCTCAGTAGAACAAGGTAAAAGTAGGCTTCAGACAAATGAAGCTGGTTGGTGTGTTTTTATTTTTATGCCAGCCAGAGCAGAAAAAGAGGAGCTTATACCCTAAATTCAAAGCTTTCAATACATTTCTGAACCCATCAGCTTAGTTTTTTATTTGGATTCCAACTATTGAACAAACTAGCCACCCCTGTGATGTGTGGTCTCAGTGCTTTCAGGTCATCTACTGAGAATGCTGCTGGGTTCTGTAGTTTGTGGTCAAGCTCATTGTGAGGGAGCCCATCCATTTTAGTATTGGCTCAGTGGGTGTAATTTGAGGTGGGGAGCTGAACTGAAGCTATGAATTATTGATTCCTCTGAACCTGAGCAGGAACACAGGTGAAAAGCACAGCGAGAATATTCATATTCTAAACAGACAAATTCATGTGGGAGTTCAGTTTCATAAGTGATGTCAGTAATGAGTCCACTGGTAAGCTGGGACATTTTTTCTTTTGATGGGGAAACTCTCCCTGATGTGTTCTCCTACAGGATTGCTGCTAAACCAACTTGATCAAATTTTGATGAGTGGGGATCAGTAACATGACACAGGGCAGAAAACACAGTGGCTCTATGTGTTTGAGTTCTGCTGGTCCTCCGCCTGGCATCACAGACAGAGTTGGTCCTCAGCCAAATCTGAGGGAAACGGTCTGTGTGTAATTCTCTGCCAGTGAGTGTGGGGAATGACAGCAGTCAGGCCACCACAAACACTATTTAATGTTGCCAACATGATGGCTGTAATGGGTTTTATTAGTGGATGCTGTGAGTTAGTCTCACTTTAACAGATTCATAAATAGTTATTGAACAACTGAGTTTCAATGAGTTGGAAAATTTTAATTTAAAGCACGCACTAAAAACATTTTTCAGTAAATAGGTACACATTCTTTGAGAATTTGTTTATGAGCTGAAATATTAGAAATATTCTGTGAACTTTGATTTAAATGTATAAAGAAAGTGGAAATTTGAACAGCTACATTTTAGGGGACAACTGGACTACAAAGGCCTGCTAGAGAGACAGAGAGAAATTGCTGTCTCTCTTAAATTTTCAAGCATTCTGTGCTTTTTAAAAATCATGTGTTCAAATAAGACAAAAGTAAAGTATATTATCACTAAGTTTGACTTGTAATTTTCACTGCTGAAATCTAACATCTTACTCACTGTTTATAAAAAAAAAAAGAAAAAGAAAACACACCTGAATCCTTGCATGTGTGTGTTTGTGTATAGATAGAGATGCAACTACCACTTTGGCTGAGTCCTCACACATGAATACATGAACTGTATCTACAGAATGTGCTGATGCTTTTTCCTACTTCAGGCTTTTGACAGATTTGACTGCTGTTAAAGAGAGGATACCATCAATAGATATTCATAATTAGTGCAATAAACAGAATCAAAGTCAAAACAATATGCTCATGACCTTTTTATCAGTTGAGCCAGGTACAAGTATTAACATGGATTCATAATTCAAACTGATCCTGTGCAGATGTTATTAAAGCATCTGCTGAATCTCTGCCCCTGCTAAACAACTCAGGCCACATGTGGTGCTTTCAACCCAACTCTGTACTGTACAGCTGATGTTTTTATTAGCTGGACTTTTACATTCACACAGAATGAACAGCTGGGTGAAATGCTTTCTTCAATTTCAAAGTACGCTCTCCTGAGGGCCAAACAGCAGTGGAGAGGAGGGGCAGGTGAGGAGCTCAGTGAGCTCACCCAGGCTTCACTTGTTCTGGCTTTTATCAGTGCAGTGTGGCATGCGGACGAACAACAGCAGCAGCAGAGGCTCCCAGGCTTTATGATCTGTTCCAGCTCTGCAGCAGCCAGCTGGACTCAGGGATGATCCCGCAACAGGTAAGATTCACCTTAATGTTCCAGTGTTTTTCTCTGTTTCAGCTTTTTTCTCCTGTAGCCTCTTTTAGATTCCTTATATAAACCGTAAAAACACAGCTCAGCGCTTCAATGTACTTGCTGTAATACTTGAACATTTGAATGGAATATTCAACATTTTTACTTTCTAGTGAAAAATGCTACTTTTTATCACCAAAAAAAAATGAACACCTTTTCATGTGCTCTTCCAGCACTGGATACTTTCATAACAGGCATATGTACTACAGTAGCTGAATTGTTGTTGAGAGTTAAGATTTCAATTCAGAAGTCCTCTGGCTTTTTAAAATCTATTTTCTGTTACAGTTTTTTGAGCATTATCTATTTTTTTCCCCATTTAAAACTGCTGATCTTTGTGTATTTTGGTATACTCTATAGTGTTTTAAGTAAATTTGGTTTGTTAAATTCTATTGTCTGTAGCTCTGTTTCTGTAAAACAGAGTTTTGTTAAAGAAATAAATGACTGATGGCTTTAACGTGAGCTGGACTAGTCCAGTCATGAAAAGCGGAAGAGATTTGTCAAGCTTAGCTGGATTAAAGAGCTTGACAAAGAGACGGAACAAAAAGTGCTTGACGGGACAGAATGACATGAAAACATGACAGACCAGCAAACTAGCCCCCAACTTAATGAGCCACCTGATGACAATGCAAACACCACAGACCAGAGGGCTCAACAAGGAGGTTGGTGTTTCAATGTGCAGCAGATACCTCGTGAAAGTACACTCACAGAATATGGGTCTGCATTCATTTATTCTTGCATTCTTGTACACATTCAGCCAGCCAGTGGATTCAATCCCAGAACCTTCTTGCTGTGAGGCTTCATTGCAAACGTTTGCACCAAGAAAAAACTCAAAATTATGTGAAGATGGTACACAAAGAGTCTTCAAATATAACAAAATTCTTACAGTATCTCATTAATGTAGTGGTATAAAAATCAACCTTGTCCAGGGGCACCCATTAATTTTAATATATGTTCATTAACTTGGAAATGAACTGGGATATATACAAAACACCAATTACAAAAAAATTGTTACACTGTGTAAATAAAAACAGTGCAATGGTTTGCAAATCTCATAAACCCATAGTTTATTCAGAATAGAACACAGAATACAAATCAAATGTTTAAACAAAGAAAATGTACCATTTTAAGAAAAAAAATAAGGTCAATTTGAATTTGATGGCAGGGCCATGTTTACCACTGTGTAGCATCCCCTCTTCTTTTAACAACAGTCCAAAAACATCTGGGATTCTTGTCTGATACAGGATTCTAGCTGCTCAACAGTCCTGGGTCTTCTTTGTTGTATTTTTCGTTTCATGATGGTCTGAATGTTTTCAGTTAGTGAAAGGACTGTTATGTTGTCCAAAAAGAATTTCAAATTTTGATTCATCTGATCACAGAACTGTTTTCCACTTTGCCTCAGTCCACTTTAAATGAACTTTGGCCCAGAGAAGACTGCAGCATTTCTGGATCATGTTCACATATGGATTCTTCTTTGTGTGATAGAGCATTTGTGGATGGCACGGTGAACTGTGTTCACAGACAATGATTTTTCATGAAATAGTAAAATGTCTCAGTTTAAACATTTTTACACATTTTCTATGTTCTATTGTGAATAAAATATGGGTTTATGATATTTACAAATCATTCTGTTTTTATCTACATTTTATACAGCATTCCAATTTTTTTGGAATTGGGGTTGTATATAGCTCAAAGCTTTATCTATCTCGCAGCATACCATTGTGGTGCTGATCGACAGATACAGAATGAAAGCATTAAATGCTTTTCATTCAGTTTAAATACGTAAGGAAACTCTTTAAATCTAAGAGTAAAATTAACATTTAACCTAGTTTATTTTTTTATTTAGCAGAACACAGACTGTCTCCTGATATTGCTCCTTAAAATCTAAAAGAAACACTTGGGAACATATATGTACGTTTTTGGCCCTTGGAAAAGTTCACATAGTTGAGGTCCAATAATTACCGTTAGGTGATAAATTCATGTAGATGGTACCAGTGGGGACAGAAATGGACTTTTACTGTGCCACTGTTTCTAAGAATGAGTTGAAACAAGGCATATTTTACAGTCAGGGCTGTTCTCCTGTTCTAGTATTGACTCCTGTGTTACGCTTTTTAGATGGCGGAGTGAGAAGACAACAAATGGCTTCCACAAGAAGTGGCCTCCGTAAGTCAACTTATGTGTAGTTTGTGCCTGCTGTGGTGGGGTTAACTTTGTGAAAATATTAAACTCAAGGTCAATAAATATATATTCCTTTTTTTTCCCCTTCACCTTTTTATGTGTACGAGTTGATGTCAGAAGATCCAAACTGCATCTGACTAATTTTAGACAGTTCATTAAAGCTTCATTCTGGTCACTCTAGTTGTAGAAGGATGTTAAATGAACCCAGGTGTACAAATGATACAAATTAATGTGAATAGAATATTTGCTTAATGTTTGATTCACAGCTGGAACAAACTAAATCTTATTTTCAGAGACCTGACTTAAATTAATTTTTCTAATTTTTGATTTCCATTTACTATGCAAATCAAATTTTTATGTTTGGCATATTTATTTATATATTATATAAATAATATATATTTATTTATAATGCTAAATGAATTTGAATATGTAATGGGCCTTAGGACTAACCCATTTTCATATTTGCCTAACTCTAAACTTAAAAATAAAATTATAGATGGGATGATTACATTTGAATTTGTTCAAACCTCTATTCTTTTCAGGCATTCAGGGGGATGATAACCTCCGGTCCATGCTGGTGGGGACAGTGATGAGGAAAATCAAGTCTCGTACCTGGAAGAAGCAGCGATACTTCAAGCTGCAGGAAGACTGCATGACTATCTGGTACCAGTCTAAGAAGGCTGGAAATGCCCATTCCACATGTAAGAAAACACAGTATAACCTAATAGACCTCCTTCAACACAGAGAGTTATACTTGTAAAAAGTATTTGCGTAAGCTGGTCGCAGGGTCTTGGCATTGTGCATGCTGACAATCTGGCTTACTGTGACTGTGGAACTGAGGTATTAACTATTATTCTTTTCATGTGTGTCCTACCTCTAACAGTAAGTACTACACAGCCATGACAGGTCAAAATATATTCTGTGAATGGCCTGTTCTAAATCTTCATATGAAATTCAACATGGTTGGGCACTGCTATAACCCACCTGGTTGAGCTGGTGACCTATATGCTACCGCAGGGGCCTGGGTTTGAGTCTGCCCCAGACCATTTCCTGCATGTCATTCTCTCCCTGCTTTCCTGTCTACTCTATACACTGTCCTATCAAATAAAGGCTAATATGCCAAAAATCAATCTTTAAAAAAAGAAAAGAAAAATTTTGCATGGTTCAAAAACACCAAACTGATTTCATTCATTTTCATCAGACAAGAAGATTTGATTTTTCAGTTCTTCATTTTGCTGTTTGTTTGTTTTTATTTTTTTCTGCTTTCTGAAGGTTTTTCTTAATTATAGGAATATGATATTGCTCAGATTTCCTATTATTTTTTTTCTTTTTTACCTTGTTGTTCATGTTATGATGATTCCCATCTGGATACACCTGTACACACATGAAACAGTATTATGTTTCATTTCCAAGTTTAAAACCTTCTAATGTCCAGTTTCTTTGTTCCCAGTTTCTGTGAATGATGTGGAAGCAGTTCGAGAGGGTCACCAGAGTGAGGTGCTGCTCAGCATTGCAGATGAGTTCCCACCTGACAGATGCTTCACACTGGTCTTCCGCGGTCGCAGGGGCAACTTGGACCTGGTGGCCGAGTCAGCTGAGGAAGCACAGTCCTGGATCCAGGGCATGAGGAAACTGATTGAGAATGTGGAAAACATGGGAGAGAGGGAGAAACTAGATCAGTATCCTTCACTGAGTGTTTAAGGCACTAACAGCATATGTATCTAAAGTCATTTGGTTTGTAGTCCAACCTAACTATATATAAATAATATAGTATACCTATTGTTACCTAAGTTGCAGTGCTTACTGTTAGAGGTAGGAGAAAAATTGATAAGACAATGCTTTGTATAACTGCTGCTTGTGATATATGAAACTGGCACTAAGTAGAGATATTTTTATTAAAACATGCATGACCTCTAAACAGATTCCCCTGCCGAATTACCAGACTCACTACCTCATGACTTCTTATCAAATGATTGAGGGTAAGGTGAATGGACGTTAACTGCCTTCCAGTGAAGAAGAAGAAATCCAAAGGGCGAATAGTGCCAAACAGAGGGAACGTAAATCAGAGAGCTAATTAACTGAATTAAGACATTAGTAAAATGGAATGATAATGCACACACACTGAAATGACAATATAAGGATAAAAGACGTGTTTAATCAATGTTTTTTTGCTTTGGTAATGCAGATTGCAGAATTGCTGTATTGTGATTCCATCATTACAGTGGACAAATGTATCAACACCATAGCAAAAGACGTTTGATCTGAAACTTCCTTGATTTTTGTACTCAGATGGATTGGTGACTGGTTCAAGAAGGCAGACAAGAACAACGATGGCAGGATGAACTTTAAGGAAGTGCAAGACCTGCTGAAGATGATGAATATGGACATGAACGAGCACCACGCTCATCGACTTTTTACAGTGAGAGACTTGTACTAAAAAACATACATAAATATTCAGTATTAAAGATGTTTGTGTTCTGTTTTCTTGACACTAGCTTTAAGATCTTTTGTATTTTGATGCATCTGTTCACACAGCTACAGTATACATTTGTTTCCCTTTTCTCAGATGGCTGATAAGTCCCAGTCAGGTACCCTGGAGGATGATGAGTTTGTGCTCTTCTACAAGATGTTGACCCAGCGAGAGGATGTACTGAGGATTTTTCAGGAATACTCAGCTGATGGCCAGAAGCTATCCCTAAGTGACCTGGAGGACTTCCTAAGAGAAGAACAGCTCGAGGAGAGTGATATCCAACAGCACGCCAAACAGCTCATCAAGTGCTATGAGCCTTCAGACACAGGTGGACACATTGTAAAGAATACACTGTGTCTTGGTGTTTTGTTTGGTCCGAATGCCATAGGAAAATTATATTCTATCTATCACCTCATTAGATTTTATAAAATACAATTAACACACTATTTTAAGGGCTGACATTATCTTGCTGTATTTCCAGCCAAGCTGTTGAACGCCATGACGTTTGATGGCTTTTTGATGTACCTCGGCTCAGCTGAAGGCTCCATCTTCAACCCACAGCGGCGGGGCATCTTCCAAGATATGACTCAGCCACTGTGTCATTATTTCATCTCCTCCTCCCACAACACCTACTTGATGGAGGACCAGCTCCGAGGACAGAGCAGTGTGGAAGGATACATCAGGTAGCAGTACTGGAGTAACTTCACATGCTGGTCCGTAGACCCTTTTGGGGAACAGTACTCTGGAGGGGTAAGGTTTTCAAAAATTGCACGATAAGACACAGCATAGTCACTTTCTTTATTTTTAACTCTCCAGCTCTCTGTTAATTCATCAGCTAGCACTGTCAGAATGGTTTCGAATTGGCTAGTAGGTGCCCTGTAAATACTTAGTAGTCAAAAGTTGCATTGTCATCCATTTTGATGATAATGCAACTTTCACAAACGTAGATAAGTTAGCCCAGATAATGCATTTGGTCTCTTGTGGTCGTCTGAAGTGGATCTAAAATCTGGTCATCCTGGTAACCTAGAAAATGGAGCTTTCCAACTTGTGTTTCAGGGGTTTTGGTGCCTAACCCTAACCAAGTAGCCCAAATCAGTGAGTAAAAATAATGAAGCTAATACCAACAGTCAAATTTAAATCTCCTGAGACTTGTCATGTCATTTGTCTGACTTCCTTGTGCAGACTTTTGTTGCTTCCAGGAACACAGGACCAACACCGTTAAATGTTATATGATAACAGCCTACTCACTAGAGTAGAGGAGACCACTTAGTGATAACATATAGAAGTGATCAAAGTTGATAGTGGTTATTCAGTGAGTGACATACATACTTGAAACAAGTGGTAAACTGGTGAGTGGGGCCACAAGAAAGGAAAAGAACTCAGAGCTTTTTCACAGCCCTTTATCTCAATGCTTCCCAAAACATCTACTTACCTTGGCAATTTAGAAGATTCTATCCAAATCCACTTCTGAACTATTTCATAGATTCCAGGGTTTCCCAATTTTCATTGGAAAGTTCTCTTTACTATGCTCCACTGAGCTTCTCTGGGGTAAGGAGATTTACCATGACCTTGCCCCACATTAATCTTCTGCCACTCAGCACTTTTTCAATACTCATTAATAAAATAAAGAGGGGGACTTGACATCAAATTATTTTTAAGTGATTAATTCTGATTCATCAAATTTATCAATGAAAAAATTAGACTAATATAGGCATTAACATGAAGGATTGTTCAAGGCCAGTGTATGTTTTACCCTCCTGTGACCCAGAACAAAACCGTTAATGAATGAAAGATTGAATTTATTGTTGTTGTTCAGGGCTCTGAATCGCGGCTGCCGATGCGTGGAAGTAGATTGCTGGGATGGTGCCAATGGAGAGCCCATTGTCTATCATGGACACACTTTCACCTCCAAGATACTTTTCAAGGATGTGGTCAGGGCAGTGGGCAACTATGCCTTCAAGGTAGCATCACCTGTGTGGGTTATTTCAAATTTCATTTATAGAAGGGAATGCAAATGTTTTTGTTGATGGCTGTCCTGCACCTGAAACGAAATGTTATGACTATAACTTCAGTTCACTGAAGGAGCAGAACAAGGTACAGCATATACAGTATGAGATATCATGTCCCCGCGTGTCCTGGATGAAGACACCTTGCCTCACGCCTTTAAGGCAGATGAATGACACGTGAGGCCCCGCCTGCACATATACGCCCATGTCATCACAGTCCTCTGTTTTACCTCTGGCTGGATTAGCAAAGCAGACAAACAACTGGTCACATAAACGCACATTCTGAGTGCAGTCAATGTAGGTATGTAGCACATACACCAAACACAGGGAATGCAGCCTCCTTTGCTCCTCAGATGTGAAAGGAGGGGGGGCAAAAACTCAGAAGCTCAAAATCCATACAGCTATAAACTGCGGGAATAATCTTAAGCATAATATGACCTTAAGGCCATCCGAAGAAAATGCGTGCAAGAAGGATTCACAGACAAAGCATTGAAGGTCATCCACCAGCTTTGCAGAAGCCAGAGCAAGAAGCAACACAGTCCTGTATGGAAGAAACTTCATCTCTATAGACTCAGTGGGTTCAAATCAGGGCCCACAAAGGGTCTCCGCCCTATCCCACTTGAGAGATGAGGTTTCTGCGGATAGGAAGCTACCTGGGCCTCGCTGCCAACAGAGTGATTATCTTGGCATACCACGACTTTGCTGGCCACTGAGGAGCCACCAGAATCAGAGACAGGTGCTGCTGACACATTCTCTCCAGAACTGTGGTATTATTTCCACTGGGGGAAATGTATACAGGAGTATGTTGGGCCATGGGTGTACTAGTGTATCCATCCCCAGAGGCACATTGTGATCTGTTATGGAGAAAAACAGGGAGCAATTGGTGTTTGCCCTGGAGACAAAAAGATCTACTTCAGCCCTGCAAAACAGATCTCATATCTGGGCCACCACCAGTGGGTGTAGCCTCCATTCCCTCAGTAGGGGTCTTCTTCTTGAGAGAAGGTCTGGCCTCAGGTTCAGGTGGCTCGGAACATGAGTGGCTCTCAGACAGAAAACAAACACTGAAAGCAGAGAGTGAGACAGCTGTAACATGGGAAGGGAGTGTGTCCTTCCTGCCTGTTTATGTAAGAAAACACTGTCCTATGGTCTGTTCTGATCAGGACATGCTGGACCATCAGAACAGGGCTAGAAAAGTGGCTAGTAATTCCAAGTAGTTGATGTGCAGAGCCCTCTCACCGCTCCGCCATTGCACAGAGCCACCACCCCCTCAGAAATGGATCAGTAGACACCACCTTGCGAAAAGACACCCTCCAATCGGAGAGCCCTAGCTTACCAGCCCGTGCTCGCTCCAAGGGCAGAGAGCTAAGTTGCAAGTTGCGTTTATTGTCGACGTCCCGACAGAAATTAAGTTAGGCAGTGGTGAAACGCGGCCACTCTGTGCTCCGACAAACGTGCGGCTGGAAAACGAGCATATTTCCAGTCTAGGAAAAGAGAACTGTTGCCTCAGAGTTAGCAAACTTTTTTGAAAATTCACTGAGAAACCCAGTGCTTAGATATGTGACAGAACCATGTGACAGTTTCATTGTCACTTGCTCCCTGGAGCCCAATCAGCCAGATATATTGAGATGCAGACACCCCTCTCTTAGATGGACACTGACGCTGTCTCAACATATTTGAAGTTGCAAGGAGCGAGAGACAGGCTGAAACGCACCACCAGATATTCGTAGGCTACGCCCTCGAATGCAAACCTTAGAAACTGCCTTTGGTCCAGGTATATATACAGTGCCTTGCAAAAGTATTCATACTCCTTGAACTTTTCCACATTTTGTCACATTACAACCACAAACGTTTATTGGAATTTTATGTGATAGACCAACACAAAGTAGTGCATAATTGTGAAGTGGAAGGAAAATGATACATGGTGTTCAAAATGTTTTACAAATAAAAATCTGAAAAGTGAATCAATACTTTGTCGAACCACCTTTCAAGTCTTTTGGGGTATGTCTCTACCAGCTTTGCACATCTAGAGACTGCAATTTTTGCCCATTCTTCTTTGCAAAATGGCTCCAGTTCAGGCAGACTGGATGGACAGTGTCTGTGAACAGCAATTTTCAATTCTTGCCACAGATTCACAATAGGATTTAGGTCTGGACTTTGACTGAGCCATTCTAACACATGAATATGGCTTGATCTAAACCATTCCATTGTAGCTATGGCTGTCTGTTTAGGGTTGTTGTCCTGCTGGAAGGTGAACCTCCACCCCAGTCTCAAGTCTTTTGCAGCCTCTAACGGGTTTTCTTCCAGGATTGTCCTGTATTTAGCTCCATCCATCTTCCCATCAACTCTGATCAGCTTCCCTGTCCCTACTGAAGAAAAGCATCCCCACAGCATGATGCTGCCACCACCGTGTTTCACAGTGGGGATGGTGTGTTCAGGTTGATGTGAAGTGTTAGGCCAAAAAGTTCAATTTTGGTCTCATTTGGTATCATCTTCCACATGTTTGGTGTGTCCACTACATGTCCCCTACATGTCTTGTGGCAAACTGCAAACAGGACTTCTTATGGCTTTCTTTCAACAATGTTTTTTTTCTTGCCAAGGCCAAGGTAAACTTTATTATCCCCAAGGGGCAATTTGTGGTACAGCCAGCAGCAAACAAGCACACACTCAAACAGACACAAACAGAAAAAAAAAAAAACACACTACAGTCTCTCATTTAAAACATTAATAGCAGCAGTAACAAAGGAATTCTTAAGTCTATTAGTTCTGCACTGTGGCAATTTGTATCTGCAGCCAGATGGAAGCAGCTCAAACTCCGCTGCCAGAGGGTGAGACGATTCAGCAACAATTGACCGAGCCTTGCTTAGAACCCTCAAATTGTAAAGTGTTGTAAGTTCATTTGAAGTGGTGCCTGCCACTTTGCAACACACCTTCACAATACCCTGAAGTCTGTTTTTGTTTTTAATGTTAAGTAGACCATACCAGCTGATAAAAGTGAAGGTAAGAACAGATTCAATAAAACATGAGTAAAACATTCTCATAAAAGTACAATCAACATTAAAGTTTTACACACCGCATCAACATGATGTTCAAATGTCAGTTTGTCATCAATGATAGTTCACAGGTATTTGTACTGATGTACACACTCCACTAACTGGTTGTTGGTCTCTACTGGAGAAAAGACATTGGGGATTTTTTTTAAAGTCAAGAGCCATTTCCTTGGTGTTCGCCGCATTAATGTTCAGACAGGAAGCTTTACTACACTCTGTGAACTCATTAAGGACAGGTCCATGATCAGGATTATCATTGTGAAGCAAGGACACAATAACTGAATCGTCAGCAAACTTAAAAATATGACGACCTTCATACTGGCTTCAACAAGAAATGGGTATATAAAACAAATAAAAGAGGTGACAGGACACATCCCTGAGGAGAGCCAGTGGAAGATAAAAGAACATCAGATAAAATACCATTAACTCTGACAAGTTTTGAACGAAATGTTAAAAAAATCCAACAGCCAAGAAATCAGGCCAGGATCAATCTGCAATCTCTGCAGTCTATGAGCTAAAATATGGGGCTGAATGCAATTAAAAGCAGAGGAAAAGTCAATAAAAACAAGGCGAACAAATTACTTTGCAGTATCGAGATGAGATAAAATCATATTCCATAAAGTGCAAAGTGCATCATTAACTCCTCTACCTGGCCTATAAGCAAATTGAAGAGGATCTAACTGATCCTGAAGTGTTTAACAGCTCACATTTCAAAGGATTTCATTACCAGAAAGGTGAGTGCTACCGGCCTGAAATCATTCAGTGACAGTGGAACTTTGTTTTTAGGTACAGATACAATATCAGAATGCTTCCAGAGACTGAACTGATACAAAGACCAGCTAAAAGTGAAGCAAAAAATGTCAGCCAACTCTACGGAACAGTGTTTGAGTATGCGGCCATCAATTCCATCAGGGCCAGGACTCTTCCTCTCTTTTACGCCCTGAAAAACAGTGTCCCTATCCACATTAAAATCAGCAGAACCAGGAACAACATTTTTAAAGACTGACAACTCATCTTTAAAATCAAGCCCATTGAAGCAGTTAAAAAAGAATTTAGTTCACTGGAAAGGACAAGGTCAGACTTGCCCTGAAAGGAGATTGGACAGCTCTTGGACTGCACTCCCATCATTGACTTGACCCCATTCCAAGTGGGGCATGAGTTACCAGTGCTCAGCAAACTTTCCACCTTGTCCTTGTACGTAAGTTTAGCCAGTTTAATTTCCCGCCTTACTTGTATTTGCAATACTGTATAACGAGTCATATCACCTTCCATAAAAGCCAGATTTGTGGAGTGCTTGACTAATAGTTGTCCTGTGGACAGATTCTCCCACCTGAGCTGTGGATCTCTGCAGCTTCTCAAGAGTTACCATGGGCCTCTTGGCTGCTTCTCTGATTAATGCTCCCCTTGCCCGGCCTGTCAGTTAAGGTGGACAGCCATGTCTTGGTAGGATTGTAGTTGTATCATACTCTTTCCATTTTTGGATGATGGATTGAACAGTGCTCCGTGAGATGTTCAAAGCTTGGGATATGATTTTATAACCTAACCCTGCTTTAAACTTCTCCACAACTACTTCCCTGACCTATCTGGTGTGTTCCTTGGTCTTCATGATTCTGTTTGTTCACTAATGTTCTCTAACAAACCTCTGAGGCCTT
>VUQI01038673.1:0-10905 GCA_015106735.1 Paratilapia polleni | reverse complement strand
GTTCTGAGAAAACAGGAAAAAAAAAAAAAACAAGGGTGATGATAGTCATGTTAACCAGCTTGCCTTACTCATAAACATGGCACAAGATGTGCAGGAGGCACCATGAGGCACCAGCAGCTGCTATTTTTGTGCTGTAGGCTTCTGAGAAACTATCAGGATTGGGTTTACCTTGCTCTGCCAAAACTATTTCAACAGTGGCACATTTGAGCCTAAACATCCACATTACAACATAAGAAAACTGGTGTTGTTCCTTCTGAAGGGCTGGTATCATTGCCGGCACTGGACACATTCTACATACTGAGGCTGAAAACAGGCGATAAGAAAAAGTGGAGGGAAGTAAACAAAGGTTGTCTGAATTGTGCTCAGTCAAAAATAATCAGTTTGGGTTGGAGGACATACAGTATTGTAGTTCATACACCAAACAAGTCCAGCAACTTGGGTTGAGCAACAGAAACTGGGCCCTTACTATGATGCAGTTTCACCATACCCAGCTTATCTTTCTGTTATCTGGCTTCACCTACCCTAACACTGGCAATCAGGCTAAGTGGTCACACAAAGGTGGTTACCAAGAAGAGAAAACTATGATATTAGAAAAACATGAAGATCTTTGACACATAAAACAGGCTGAACAGCTGCTGCAGACAAAGCAGCAGTGAGAGTGTCTGTAATAGGAAAAGTAAGACTGGAAAAGACCTGGTTTATTAATAAAGGTTAGCCTGTTTGAAGGCAGAAGGGAAAGCCGTCAAAAAAAGCTGAATGTGTAAGTTAACAGACTTACCGATTGTCTGTCTTTCAGAAGTGACCCACCTTTGTTATGCTGAAAACCCAGGGTTAACCCTGAAGTTACCTGGGTAAGCCCAAATCCTGCTTCGTAGTACAGGCCTCCGGTCAACTATCTATAGTAGAAGTACATGTTGTGGAAAGCCATTTCACAGGTCATGTGTATTATACAGTGTTGATTTTAGTTTGATGGCTTCATCTCCATTATTTCAATATATGTGCGGCACAAGGTTGCATGACACAAGGAAAAAAATCCACCCCAACACTGTTACTATCAACCAAAATATTCATATCTTAAACTACTGCCATGTGAAAATTATATTTAAAAAAATTAGCCACATAACTGTAGTCCTCAATAAACATTTTCATTAGTAATGTCAGCCTTGATACGTACTTCAGGGTGGAAGACAGATTCCTATAATCGATCAGTGAAAGATTCTCTCCACTCTAACTTCAATCAGCTTCAACACCAAGTAAACAAAGCCCTGCTCCACCGTGTTGCCAGAGCCCTACCTATTATGACACAATACGTGGGGTCAAGAAGTGGTCAGAGCTGCTGTCACTGCAATGCTTATCAGTCATGAGATCGATTCTGACAAAGCCCCCTCCCCACCCGCCTAAACCATGTCAGACAGTACACATTGTAGGCATGCAACACGTGTGGGACAGGACACAACACATGACCAGCCCATACCTTCACGGCTGAGACCATGTCACACGTTTATTTACATGCACATGTCCAGGCCAAAAACAGCACATCTTTGACATGTGCCATTGTTTTTTAAGGCTGTTTTTGCTGACAACTAAATGTATAAGGGTTCTATCATACAGTATGTGAACAGTAACCTGTGAATCAAGTTGGGGCTGCAGATAATTATGATTCATGATTGAAAAATCTGGTGATTACTGCTCTGAACATAGAATGTATGTAAAAGATGGAAGTAGCCAGATGATGTTAGTGAGGTCTCGTTATGAAAGCTGAAACTGAGCGTTTCTGCCGTCACCATCTTAGTGTTTTGAAACTGAATGTGATGAGCTGATGGGATGCCCACACAGTAGCAACTTATCAATCACAAGCTAGGCCCGCTACAAAGCACACCCTGCTTTATTGTCTTTTTTGACTCTAATGGGGACCATAACCAACAAAATGATCACCATTTTGTTTTCACTAAGACTTGAAACTAATGACTGAGACCATAAACTCATGAGGAAAATGTTTACTGAGATCACAGATCAAGTGGAAACAGGGTCATTTTCCCATAGACTTCTATACAACTGGATTTGTCTTTGAAACCAAAGAAGTCATCCCCTGCTGGCCACTGGAAAGAATGCAGCACTTCAACATTAGCTTCACGTTCCATACCAGGAAGCTTCATCCATCTTTTATATCTAATCTATGGCCCTGATCAGTACATTCATTGTTTTGCCAGTAAAGTAAACATAACTCACTGGGGCTGCTTTCTGCAACTCTGCTGTCAGTGCAGACACCTAGCCCTTAGGGAAGATGGTGATTAAATGTGCCTGGAGTAACAGAGGCCTTCAGTTCATTAACAGTACACACAGCCCAGCTGGTGACATCCAGTTAAAGCCCTGCACTTCTCAGACCTTGTGTGTTGAAAAGGTGTTGATTACTTAAGAGGCTAATGAGATAAAAGTCAAGTTCAGGCTTGCTAGTCAAGGGTCAAGTATACTTTTCTGCCCAATACGTATTAGTAATTCGTTTTTCACTAAGATATTTTGAAATGATGTCAAGTTATTGATCTAAAATAATACTGGCAGGTAGACAGTAGCACACAGTACATGGTTAAGAGGAGTATCAAACAGTTATGAGACACAGGCTCAAAGTACGCTATCAAATTAATGTTTTTAGCAAAGAACAATGAATTCTTTATAACCTTATTTCACGTTTGTTTTAATACAGCCTGACTTTTGTTTCTCTATCGTTAACCCAGTAGTCCCAAGATAACAAAGTGATCTTTATCTTTGACTCAGGAGAGCCCGGGATTTTGAAATGTGTAGGTCATCTCAGGTCATGTTTATCTCTTTGTGAATAAAGACTTACATGAGCTAAGTTTATCTCCTGATGTCAGCAGGCAGCAGTTAGTTAATATTGTTAAAACTCCCTACTCCAGAGTTTATTCATACTGTACCAAAGTATGGCATCATTTTTTCTGTTTTTATTGTTTTCACATGGCTGTTTGTTTTAAAGAGCCTGTGCACCCAGAGCCTACGCTGGTTATTTGAAGTAATTTGGTGGATAAGACCTCTTCTCAAGGCTGTGTGGGTGTACAGATATTGTGATTAGTGTCTAAGGACCTCATATAATTCCCAGCACTGCACCACCCACTATCACCCAGAGAAAACGATTGTCTAACTGGCCAGAACAAATGAAAACACCTGTGTGGATGTGCAGGGCCTTTGAGACATTTGAAACTTTTAATATATTAAGTATTTTTAAAATAAAAAGTGTTAGTTGTGGTTCTAAAAAAAAAAACTTATCCATAGCTTTCTTCCTATACAGCAATACAACCAGCAGTAGGAGTTTTGTACAAACATGAAACTGCTCACAAAAACATTTGCGGGCAGCTTTGATTATTGATTATTTGATTATTATTTGATTGGTCATAATGTTTGGAAAAACACGTTGCTGCTTTTTTTGTGACCTCCGCTTCCATTATATTCAAGAGAAAACAAACATCTCTACAAGCTGACACCTCCAAAACTGGGCAACTCACGCCAAAACAATGTGGATGGATAAACTGCACCACGAGCCAAAACAAAACATGCAAATACGATTTTAGGTTTAAGAGAATGAGCCTTCCTTTTAATGTAGAATCGAACGTTTCTACAGTGCTCATGTTATCCTCCCAAAGTGCTCATCTGAGAGTGCATGGCAATCACTCTGTCAGTGAACTGATTAAACAGCTTTAATATAATGAACATAATGAGCAAAAAAACTAAATGAATAAAGTATGTCACATGCTGTAGTGTATAGAATATATTTTATACTATAAAGATGAAATTCTAAGACAGATTTATTCTTGGGTGTAACTATTTGAAAGCCACTTTCAAACAGATTTATCACAAATTCTCCCTAATTCCCACTCTTCCTCCTTCCGTATAAGCAGTTATTGAGACTAATCCTAAGGAGAAGTGGGTCAGTTGTGTGTTCTGACCTGTACAGAGGAAACTCCAGTCATTAACGCTGAACTTGCTGACCTATCGCATCATAGCCAAGCTGCTCCTTGAGAGATTGCTGGGTTAGAAAGTGCTGCCACATAACCATCCAACTACTTGCGTACAGTACAGTAACACACTTTGGTTTGTATTAAACAGTACTGTTTCTTATTATGGTGACAGAGAATAAGGAGTATTGTAACTTTGTTTAAGTAAACAGCTGAAACAGTCTACTAAAGAACACAGAAGAGGGTGCTATGTGTGGAGGAATACTTGAACTGTTAGGTGCACTGAAATTAATTTGAGCAATAGTGCCCCCAGTTGGTAAAAAACAGTGCTACTAGTATCAACAAAGCAGTGTGGGGCTTTACCATGTGTGGACTAATAAAATGAAACCTGTATGGTGATGACTGCAGCTTTGGTTAAATTCAGCCTTCCTCGGCTCCTGCTTATTGATCCTCCCTGGAGGAAGGCTTTTCCAGTGAAAGCAGAACAAGATCAGAGGACTTTATCTTACCGTGGAGTCCCTTGTTGGGGAGTCGGACAGCCCGTTACTGCTTGGCTCCCATGTCGAAGAGCTGAATGCTCTGCTGCTGCTGCTGCTGCTGAAGGCCTCCTGGGTGGAGCTCCGTGAAAGGGCCTCCTGAGTAGAGCTCCGCGACAGGCCTGAGTAGCCCGGTCGGGAGCTACTGCCGTATGAGTCAGCCACATCACTGGTCCGGCTACGGTAGCTCCGCAGGGCACTGGTGGAAGAAGACGGGGTTGAGGAAGAGGAGGAGGCATCGTTGAGGCTCAGAGAGGCCAGGTCCCTGCTCAAGTCACTCTGGGATACAGATTTTCGTCGGCTGAGTGAAATGCTGGAGGCCACCGGTGAAGAGGAGAGGTAGCTGGACTGGGCTGGGGATGCGTAGGAACTGTAGCCCGTGTAGGCTGACCCCCCACTTAGCCCCGACCCTCCGTAGCTCTTGACGGGGGTTCTGCTCAGGCTCTCGCTCCGGCGGCTGCTGCTGCTGCTTCCGAGGATGTCGGTGCGTGGGATGGTTCGACCCCGGTCGCGGTCGGGGTCTGAGGAGGTGCTGTAGTTGCGGCTGCGGACGGCGGAGCTGCTCAGATAGCTGGAGGACAAGTAACCTGAGGAGGAGGAGGCGGAGGAGGAAGAGGAGGTGGGAGACTTGTAGGAGGACAGCCTGTCCCGCTCGCTGTAGGTGCTAAGGCCCGGGGTCAGGGAGGAGCTGTACGAGCTGTAGTGGCTGGTGTAGGAGGGGCCAGCATAGCGCTTTGCGGTGGAGGAGACGCGGGACATGCTGCTGCTGCTGCTGCTGGTTTCTCAGCCACGGAGAGGGAGAGCCTCTGGAAGACTGCATCGACTGCACACACAGCAAAGAGACACAAGCTCTGTATTAGTTCATCAGCAACAATCAAATCAATACTACAGCAACAACGTAGGCAGCAGTTAGGCCATCATTTATCCTCGCTCCATTGAGTGTTAATCGGGTTTTAAAGAGACAAAATGATTCAAGAATGAGCATCACTGAGTTTAAATGGCAAAATATCATGAAAACAAACACTGATTCATTCACTCATTCTGACTCATTGTCCTGCCATTTAGAGGATTATATCAGCATTTTGTCATGTCTTAACCCATTTACCATAAATCCCATTTCCTTTGCATTGCTGCAGTCCATTTCCTAAGCACGCTTTAGTGTTTCCAGTGTGTTTTTCCACATTTACTGGCCTTCGTTCAGTGCATTAAGTCATCAGGATAACTCATTTCATCTTTAACTATCAGCAAAGTTCATGTTGTTTCTGAGTGCTACATAATGTAATAGTAAACTGTAAACTGATGTGAAATGACTCAACTCTGTTAGCCCTCAAAAATAATGGAACATTTTTCAGCTTCAAAGTGACTGTGTGTACATTTTTGACAATTTCTGGGTCTGGCAACACCTAATGGTATCATAAAAAAGATACCGCAGCAAACAGCAGTATATGCTTCCACACACATAGCTGTTCATGTCTTTCATATTTCACATGGCCCCACCTTTTAAACTCCACAGGCATTGGATTTAATGCTGGCTTCCCATTAACAGTGTAGGTTGTTGCTCCAGACAGATGGGAAATTGTTACAATATAGCAGCTGTGTTCAGTGTGGTTACATTAAACAAAGCTTGTTTTGTTTAATCACCAGCCAGTATTTCCTGTTACACTAAGACTCCTGGAGTATTGGCTCAGCTGATGCCCTTCTACACATTCAATTAGCCAACTACACATGGCGTGTTAAGCTGCTTGACCCTATCCACAGTCTTTTTTTTGTTTGTTTGTTTTTTTTGGGTTTTTTGCATCTGCAAGCCACTTTGCAACCCTCCTCCACTCCAGCTCCTCTTTGATACTATCTGACTTAGTCAATGTCATATCTGTTGTCACTGATGTCTGCTTCATTCTGTGCTGGCTTCTGCTGCTGCTCTCCATGTATACACGTGGAACAGTAAGAAAACATTTAAACTGCTGCACATGGAAAATCTTTGTGAGCATATTTATACTGAATGTCTGTGTGTCTTGTATCACCTTGGGTATTTTCAGCTATAACAGTATGTTCAACAGGACCTATTATGTTCATTTCCAGCTCCATATTTTTATTCTTGGACTCTACTAGAGTAGCTTAGCGTGATTCACAATTATAAAAATAACTGTCAGTACTCTTCCCCCTTCCTTCAAGCCATCTTTGTTCTGATTGGCTTCTCCTCCTAAACAGAAGGTGAGGAGGAGAAGTGAGGGTTTAGAGCAGCCTGAAGGGCCTTTGGCTCACAGGGATTACTTGTACATACTCTGACCTCACTACTCTCATGACATGCCCACACCATTGTACCAGTAAGTAGTGAGGCTTGAGAATTACCAAACGATCCATGCTGCAGCCTGCAACACAGATCCTATACCATGACCCCACATCCTGCAGCTCTCAGGAGCATCATATACAATCCAGGGTAAATCCACGGGGATACAATTAACACCAGCTAGCATGCTTGCTGACACACAATTTAGAGGATATCATAAGCTAAATCCCTTTCACCAACATGGAACCCTTCTCTTAACTCAACACTAAAAAAATCAAGGAGATATGAAGAAATATGGAACACAATCTCTCTTGCAGGCCCCCAGCAGTGCCCCTTCTCTCTCTCTCTCTCTCTCCCTCTCTTGGTGTGTCTCTCACGGCTATAATAGGAGAGTCCAGCTGGGTGCTGGAGGTAAAGCCAGGCAGGCAGGACAGTGTGTTCCCATGGTGGCTGAGGCAGAGAGAGGTTCTTGTTCACATGCACAGCAGTGTCTGAATAAATAAAAGTATCTGGTGATGCTGATCCGTGTTGAGTTCAGTGAGGGAGGCTCCTATTTCTTTAATCTGCCTCTCTCCTCTCTCCTCTCCCCCTCCTCGGCACCTACCTCTACTCAGTGTAATTTCCTTTCCTTTTGGGTCTCTGTCGCTTTCTCCTTCTGCTGCACTCTCTCTCTCTCTCTTTCTCTCTATCTTTCTGTGACCACAGGTTTATCTATAATTCAGCATATGGATCTGGAGCAGGCAGACAGGCACCGACCAACACACGCTGCTGTCCAAGACACACAGAGGCAGGCCAGGCGGCTGTGGCCATTCAGTCGAGTTCTGCTAAGCCAGCAGGACTAGCAGCACCAAGAAGCTGGCTTTGCTTTAAGTCAGCCAGCTTTGTAGATGTACAAGGTTTGTTTCCATCATTTGGCAGTGGTGCTGTGTGCAGGGTTATTTTGGTTTTGGCAGTGTAACACAGACGGCAAGAGTAAAACATGGACTCTGATATCAGCCAATAGTTTTCAGACAGGATAAAGCCAGGATCTGGACTTACTCTCCTTCACCACCTTTGTCAGTTACTGGAGCCAGATAATTACCAAGTTAGGGCAATGTGGTGGGAAGCCAGGCTGGAAATTAAGTGGAGCAAACCAGTGACAGCAAAGCTCGCGAGACAAACAATCCCAAAACACACATCTCTCAAAGACTAGAGCAGATCACAACTGACAAAATATTCATACTTAACTGAATGAAATGATTTAAACTGGTGCCACCACTAACATCTGCATCAGACTGTTAAATTTATTCTTGCTCCCTCTTTCAGTTTACTTCCTGCTTTATTTTGAGGGATGAGTTCCTCATGTGGCTTCCTGTGTTTTTACTTCTCTCCTTTGCTGTTTTCCCACCCTCATTATTGTCATTATCCCTCTCCCTGGTATGTGTATTTATTCTATTTTGTTTGTGTCTTTGTCAGGTAGATGCTGTTACTCTTGTTCCTGAATGTCTCCTAGTTTCTGATCCTGCTGGCTCTTTGCATTTCGTTAATTGTTCTTGATTTTGGAGTTTTGTTAGTTATAGAGTTTTCCTGCTACACTAGGCCAAAAGCTCCAGGTTAAAATTTCTTATTTTTTTCCCAAAAATGCTGACAGCCTGTGTTGTGTCTATGTATTAACATGACTCCTATCATGAGTATTAGTGTTTTCTAAAACACTGCTCCAGTCCAGGCCTTTGAATCAGTCCCCCCTACAGACTGCACTAAAAAGGAGAGTAGAGAGTTGGCAAGCCTGTCTCATACTAAGGATGCTGAAATAAAAGTTAATTGATCTGTTCTAATCACCAAAGTCATCTACCAAAAAACAAACTCAATATTTTCTGGTTCATTTTTTCCCCCGATGTTCCAATATACCAAACTTTTGGGGTTTGGAGTAGACAGACAGAACAAGACAATTTATTTGAAGTAGGACTGCTTCTTTCCTGCTGTCTGCGCTCTCATACTGTATTTTGATACAGTTGAATTCCCAATAAAACTGTTCATATTTACATATTTTTCTGGTTCTGCTGTCAGACAGTGGGATGAGTGTGAAATAGTGAGTGAAACACAACTCATTAAAACTATGGGTTGACAAGCAGACACTTCCCAGCAGCTGCTCTCCACTGCTAAAATCCTGATTTTTAAAACCACGTCATCTTCAGATAAATTCTCTCTCCATGTAAATTAAGGACAGCGGCTGTGCTGGGATTTTGCCTGTATTTACATGTCAAATTATCACTCGGGAGAGAATGTTGAAAGCAACTTGTACGCATTTTTCTCAAGTACATCCAGAGGCAGAATGGTGTGGTGGTTAACGTGTTGGGATGCAAAAGGTTGCTGGTTCAATTCCAGCTGGACACACAAATCCCCTTTGGGGTTACATCACGAAGGTGTAAAACTCTGCCAAATCAAACATGTGGCATCCCCTTGTGACAAGGGAGCAGCTGAAATTAGTACACTAGTGGGATGTCCAATGTAGTGAGGTTAAGGTAAGGGGGCTGAGTGTTGTTTAGAGGGACCCTTCTCATTTCTCAGCATAATATGTGTGATTGTTAGTAGACTTTTGTTGTGAAGGAACAGATGCAGACAGGGTAGAGTGATGAAATGCTAACACCAAATATCGTTTTGTGGCTGTGTATTTTCATTGACAGATTAACTGGTCATAAAAGTAATTATTAGTCACAGCACTGGTGTCTTCTGAAGGTTTTTTTTTTAAATTTTTATTATTTTTCAATGTATTGTGATCTTATCAATAACATATGTTATTTGAATATGATTCAAAAAAAAGAGTTGAGTCAGGACCACTAGTCTTTTCCTGCTGCTTCCATCTTCAGTAATTTATATCTGGCTTTTTGACTCTGTTCTGTCTTGAACTTTGTTATTTTATACAAAAAAGTGGCCATGCTTGTGTCTATTTTTCACAGTACACATTTTCGTGTAATTTGAGCTGACAATCTGTTGCCTGAACACAAGCCTAACTACATTTTCAAAGCTCGGACCTGACTCTGATGAAGGCAAAAGTCATTTTTCACTGGAAATTCCACTGACTTACAAGACTTCACTACATGTAAAAACAAGGATCAAAAATGTGAAACTGAAATTGAAAGCATGAAAGTTGCAAAAGGAAAAGAAAAACACAAACACAGCTCTGGCAGCAGTTGTTAAATAAATTTTTTCAAAACGCAAACACATCATAAGGCACATAAGGACTGCAGGAACTTTTCATAGTTCCTAAAATGCTTGGAGGAAATCCCTCTCTTCCTCATGTGTCTGCACTTTAGGAGCTATGGACTGTGAAAGTTTTTAGAACCCTGTCTGTGGTGTTTTTTGTAGCTCATATTACAGAGTATGTACTCTGGCACAAGAGGTGGCATAAGTATAAGATGTCTGGTTTAGAAGTAAGCCTACTTTGTTGCAGCACTGGCAGCCAGTGCATTAGAAAGATATCCACAGACAGCAAAGCAACTGGGGGTGAGGATTAAGAAACTGAAACATCATCAGAAGAAAGCAGAAGACCACCCTGACTGTGTGAAGAGCTGCACCGACACTTCTGCCTGGGCCACACATAGGGCCTAACGCTGGCCCTAACAACTTTTGTGGCCTTTCCAACTTTGTTGTCATAGGGAAACCAGCGACACACAACAAAGACAGCTTTGATTATCTCATCATCATCCACCATATTGTTGTAGTTGCTGCTTTGCCAACCTTAAGCTGACTATTACATCATGTTAGTGTTCCTACAGGTGGTGTGAATGCAATCAGTAAAAACCCCCTTAAAGGTACATCGGATATAAAAAGTGTACACACCCCTGTTAAAATGCCAGGTTTTTGTGATGTTAAAAAATAAGACCACAATAAATCATTTCAAAACTTTTCCCACCTTTAATGTGACCTATAACCTGTACAATTTAACTGAAAAACAAACAAATCTGTTAGGGGAAAAAATATAAAAAATAAAAAATGTACAATAAGCTGGTTGCATAAGTGTGCACACTCTTAAACTAACACTTTGTTGAAGCACCTTTTGATTTAATCACAGCATTCAGTCTTTGTGCCATCAATTAAAGAGACTCTGATTAACCCCAAATAAAGTTCAGCTGTCCTA
>VUQI01038669.1:0-11891 GCA_015106735.1 Paratilapia polleni | reverse complement strand
CAAAGCTTTCAACTGAATATGGAAATCTCCTTATCTTTAAGTTTATAGAGAGTTTCAGCTCATTGTTTATTTGTCTGATGTGTAACTCTTGCATGTTTTTGTTCACTCTCACCACTCTCATTGCATTGTTTTCAGCAGACATAGCTTGAATCTATCTGCTGAATATTGCAGCGCATTTAACAGCTTAAGAGGCAGATATTTCCCTCAGGACTTGGTAGAGATGAAGAACTGGCTAATGTTCCTCCGTAACTGCTGAATGTGTAAAAACTAAACTGTCTGCTCACACATATGGCCATATCAATATGATATAAAATGTTATGTTTCTACAGCTCCCAATCTGTCATTTCATGTCTAAAAGTCCCCTGAGGAGTTTTCTTTTTACATATAGCATTACTCAATGAAATCCTGAAGGTCTTAATGTACACTACAGTGGTGTGAAAAAGTATTTGCCCCCTTCCAGATTTCTTATTTTTTTTGCATGGTTGTCACACTTAAATGTTTCAGATCATCAAACAAATTTTAATATTAGTCAAAGATAACCTGAGTAAATACAAAATGCAGTTTTTAAATGATGATTTTATTTATTAAGGATATGAAAACATTGCTTAATAGTGCTACTAGTGGTTAAAAGTGTCATATAGTACCTTTCATTTGATCACTTTACATGTGTGAATTAGTATAGTACACTGAGGACCAAAACAAATTGTACCTTTACTTACCTTTACTTACCATCTTTCCTACACATTGAACAGTTTGGGTTAGCCCAGCTCTTGCTTTTCTGGATTAGGTACACCTGTTCAGCTGCTGGTTAATGCAAGTGTCTAATCAGCCAGTCACTTAGCAACAACTCAATGCATTTAAGCATGTAAGGTCAGATCGTCTCAAACTGGTTTCTTGAATATTCATATTTAATATCTCATAGTACCTTTAATTTGATGACTTTACATGTGTGAACACCAACGCAAATTGTACCTCAGAAACTTTACAACATTGGTTAACTGATCTTCTGGGTACCCTTCACATTGAACAATTTGGGTTTGCCCTGCCCCTGGTTTTCCAGATGACATCTATACCAGTTCTAATGAGAAGCCTTACTATCACACCACCCCTAAATGAAGTCTTTATGAGTCCACTTAGTGAAATGAGTTGGGTCTGGTCCAAATTATATACAATCTAATAGGGTCAGGTAGGATCCGAGCATGTCTTTGTGTGTAATAACCCAAGTGGATCAAAGCAGACTCACTAACATCACTGGAGAATCATTTGTGATTTTTTTTTCTGGCAGACAGTGAACTGGGAGAGCGGTATATGTAAGATGTACTGCTGTGCTTTTTTTAACCACAGCTGCTCATCAACTGGTGGTGACTCATATTGCCGTCAGTGTTTGTGTTTTCTCTCTATTTGGGTCTGCAAAGGTCAGCCTCTTCTTGAATTGGTTCCCTTTTGGGTCAGGTCTCTGAAAATCTTTCTGAAAACCAGCTTACACTTGTCATGAACCTGCCATATGTTTGTGTGTGTATGAGGTGGGGCGATTGGTCTGCAACGATGGTTAAGTGGGTGGTACATGTCAACGAAAAATCTAAATCAATGCCAGGACCCAGTGATTCCCAGAAAAAAAACATTGTATTGTAGACT
The DNA here is from genome assembly GCA_015106735.1 of Paratilapia polleni. Taxonomy (NCBI): domain Eukaryota; kingdom Metazoa; phylum Chordata; class Actinopteri; order Cichliformes; family Cichlidae; genus Paratilapia; species Paratilapia polleni. Next base: position 10,256 of record VUQI01038669.1, on the reverse strand, counting down.
GATACTTAGCAATGCTGTTTTCTATGATCATCATGTAAGGCTCTGGTTAGGTGGCTCTCAAGCACAGGCAGAGATTCTCTGAGGGGCAATGACGAAAATTAAAAATAGGCTAACTGGAGGAGAGACACATAGCTGAGCCAAAGGGAATCCCAAACCCCAACCACTGTGCACAACACTGCAACAGCCTTTCTCTACCTTCTACCCTTTAACTACATTTTCTCATTCTGTTCCTGTCACTTCAAGCACCTGCACTGTGTGAAAAAACATGTGTCTCAGTTATGATTTCACTTTAAATTATCTTGCCGTGACGCTGGGGAGCAACCTGTGTTTTATCTTTTGACAACTCGGGCTTCATTACTGGGGTTAATTAACTTACAGATGTAGGAGGAAAAGAAGCATAGAGGAGGAGACAGAGTAGTGAGGGGAGGTTAAAAGGGGAGCACCTTCTCTTTTGCTCTGGTGCTTATTTACTGAAGGGGGACTGCCAGCTTTGGCTCAACAACACATCTCTCACTTCCACCTGAGCTGTGTACAACTACTAAGATGAACACACCTTTAGTGTAGCATCTTGTAAACATATTGCTATTTTTAAAATAAAAATGGTTGTGTAGTTGGTTGGCTCTCAATCAGAGATGTAATTAAATATAAATAACGTACACAAACCGTTGTGTTAATATTCTTGTAGATCCTTCTAATGTTTTGAAAACTTTCCCAAAAACCAAATACCAGCAAAATTTTTAAGTGTTTGTCAGATTTGACTGGCAGTTATATACGTGCAATTTTTATGTCTAAGTGAACACTGAAATGAGATCAGTGGTTCCCATTTTTGGGGGTGGGCCCTGCTAGTGGGGAATAGACCCACTGCAGGTGGGGCATGGATGACCACAGGAAGAATATGGAGTGAAACTAAGTTAAATGAAATATAATTTTTGTGGGGAAAATAAACCAAAAAGAGTTTCAGAGCACCACTATTCTCACTAAAATTTAGCTTTTAATTTTTATTTTTTTTGTTTTTAATGGATACAGTTTTAATTCGATAATAATTGACTAAAGGGGCATCCGCACAACAAGCAATTTGCTCTTCACACATCGCTTTGTCATTGATAGTTGGTCGCTAGCAGACATTTAAGGCTCCGGTTGCCTAGAAAACTCTCTAATGTAATTCACCACCTGTCATATGTCAGTCATTGGTATTGTTTGCTGCTTTGGTAGCCACCTCAAAGTTGAGACAATTTTAACCTGGGTCCCACCCATTAGGCATTGCTGGATGTTATTTCACCCATCATCACTTTAAGTTACCAAATGTCATAGACTTTCTATGTTCTCTGGTTGCTACATCGCTGTGAATTCTTTCCTGTGTGGACACCCCTTAAGCACACCTCCCATGGCAACATCACACTCCAATGGTTGTGGGCTCCTTCAGGAGGTCAAGGGGCTAGAGATCCTGCCTCCAAACTCTTTAGATTTCAAGCATCCGTGGGATGTGCCAGGACAAGCCATGCCGAGGATTCACAACTCATATAATTGTCCTGAAAGTCTATAAAGGCAAAAATGTATGTATTTAAACGAGTATGTATTTATTTATGTAAATTTATGGCTTCTGCTTTTTAACTCCTAGGTGCCCATGTCTGTGATCTTATTGTTTAAGTATTTTCTTGTTTTCTGTGCTCTTAGTTCCCATTAGGTTTTTAGTCTTGGTTACAGTTTATCTGTGAGCTTTTGTTCCCTTTGCTCTCCCTCCTGTGTCAAGTTCACCATATTCAGTATTTGTTATTCATTTCCTGTCATTTGTCTCCTGTGTTTTGTGTAATTTGACTTACTTTGTGTCATTTGTCTTGATTAGTTTCAGCTGTGTCTTGTTACCTGCTGTCATGTTACCTGCCTGTTCTGGATTTTGTTTAAACCTACCTCATGTCTCTCAGTTCATGTTTTGGAATTCTTTGGAGAGATTCAGGTTGTTCTCTTTTGTAGATTTTTGTCCATTGGAGACTGTTTTACATTTACCTGATTTGCCTGCGAGTCCTGCAGTTGGGTCCTGTTTCTTGCTGGACCACTGACATAACATTAGAAACTGTCATCATCCACTGTCCACTGTCATCATCTCTTTATTAATCTGTGTAAAGGGAAATAATACTTTTATAGTAGCACATTAAATAATACTCTATTTCCATGTTAACTGATGATGGCTACATGGTTCATAACAAAGTGAAAAAAGTTCACTTTGGTGACACTGACAATTCTTTTTTCATTCAGTGTACTGTATTACGATTGCAAAATTAACTTTTAAGTTTGCTGTTAGCTAGATGAGAATAGCAGTTTCACTTCATTTGCATTAATGTCTTAATAGCCATCTTATTACCAGTACATCAAACAATACTGTTCTCAAACTACAAACTTTACAAGTGAGTAAATACTGACCACTTTACTTTTAGAAAGCGGCCTTGGCAGGCTAGCAGTTTCCTTTTCTTGAGTTTGTGCTAAGCTAGGCTAAACACAGCTCAGCTCATGTCTACATATCATCCAAACATTAAATAGACAAGCAGACTGCTCATCCAGCTCTTCAGTTGCAAAAGCATTTCCCACTTTGTCCAAGATTTTATTTTATGAATTAAGCTGTAATAAAGGTGAATATTTACATCACCTTTTATGTTAGCGAACTAGGTACAAAACTGCCACTGTAAGCAACTTTCTGCACATGGACCATTTTAAATGTAATTTGGAAAATTGCAGCTTTAGGAGAAAAAACATCTACTTTACTGAAACCTAACAACCTATTGATCAAATGATATATAATATACAGTTTTTTTCAGCTATGCTAGAGGCATAGAGGGAGGGTTTGTTAGACCTGAGCTCATCCTCTGATCAGAAATTTACATTCTAGCCTGAGGAATTGAGCTATAGTTTGTTGAGTTAGTTCATTGCCTTTATTTATTCATGAGTCTAATAAGAAGGAAACCTGCATATGTGTATGTGTGCGTGCATGTTTGCGCATACATGCAATGTTAATTTAGAACCACAGCAACCTTGTTTGATGGCGAGTGGCTCTGACAGCCGCGATGAGTTCATGAGTACCCCCTTCTGTCCTCATGTGCATTGTGGGAAATGCTTGCTCTCCTGACTGTCATAGCTGTCCGCTCACATTGTATAACGTCATGGCAATACAGCCGAACACACACACTCAAACTCACACACACACACGTTTTTGTTCATAAACAGGATGTGACACTCTGAAGGCCGATTCATGATTGGTGGCTCATTTCCTATTAGATGAGATGGTAGAAACAAGGTCTAATTGGCAAGAAATGGTCTGTGTCTAATGATGAGGTTAATTTTCTACATCATGTGTTGGGTCATGTGCCTACACATCCATGTAGCCTTGTAATGAAATAGATCAGATATAGCAGAGATACTTTCAGCTTGTTTTATAAAACCCAATTTCACAGTGCCACAGATAGACAGACAGAACAACAGAGAGGCAGGTTTGCAGAAATATAAGCAAGAATGAACTAGAGTCATAGAACTAGAGTTGTATTGATTGATTGATATTGATTTGGTATTATTGATGAAATTTTTACTTAATTTTCTGCAAATTAATTTCAAGACAGAGTTAATATTTGAAAATAGCCTTTTATGAACCTCAGTTTTGGACTAAACGAATAAATTACCTAAAAAAAATAATTATGTCACTCCACAACATATGTGCATTTCTTCAAATTAAATATTTGTTTTAACACCAAGATCAACAAAATAAGGCTGTGCAATTCATCTAAATTTATATTCTGGTACAATTATGGCCACCAACAAATATAAATACAACATAATCGAGATGAAACAATTACTGTGCTGCATTTTCTTAGTAATGGTGCTTTCATTTTGTTTTTGTTTTTTTGTTTGTTTGTTTTTTTAAATAAATCAAGCACATCCATTTCCTTTATTTTTTGTCCCCTCTCTAAAAGCCCCAACCCACTCTCCACCTGGGTGAGGCAGGCTTATTTCAGCTTAAACCAAAATGACTGAAAGAGAGATTTTGGTCAACAACAAAGGTAAAACCAGTTCAGCTGCTTGGAGTCCAGCGAAGAACAGCCTATCCTATTATTGATATAATTTCAACCAATGCACGATGTTTCAAAGGCGAATTATCTTGTTAAGTAATCATGATCTTAATAATGACCAAAATAACTGTTTGCACACTAGATAATCAAAAGCAAGAAGTGGTGAGGGGGAAAGGACAAACACTTTTACAGAAACCTTCACTGAAATCATCCTCTGGGGAAGATGGATGTCTGCACCACCACCCATGACAATCTATCAGTAATTGTCATTCATGCTGGTAAATAGCAAGCAGACCCTCATGTCCTGCTTACTGCACTCTGTTCATTAGACCACTGTTTCCTAAACTTAATGAGGAGGTCCTGATAATAAATGCTGACATGAACAATTAAATTTAAGGTTAATAGCCTTGAATGGTCTTGCTGCAGAATATATCAGTGGACTACTATTGCTTTAAATACCTGCTAGACCCTTCTGGTCCTCTAAATGGTTGTTGTACTTCATGTAAGACTTGGAACACAAGGGGACTGTGGGTTTGCTATGCGGGGTCCCATCCTGTGCACCAGTCAGTTCAGCAAACAAACTTTTGTGTTTTAGTCGCAGGTATACTGTTTTGATTTGTAATATACTGTATGTTTTTTATTTAATTTACTTACTGTTTTTACTCCATCTTTGTTCAGTTATATGTGCATCTCAAGTACAGTTACAGTACAGTACAGATTTCCCCAACAATGAGGAAAGAATGAGTTGTTCAAAACCCTTCAAGAAGCAAGTCTCACCACTCCAGAACTATTTAGCAATGTCCCCGGGTAGCTATTTCGAAGCCCCTAAATAAATGAGACATAGCTTCAATTTCAATGGTCACTAGGACATAAAAACCTGCCCGTATGCCTATATAGAATCACTAATCAAATCCAATAAAAACTGCTTGAAAATTTGGTCATTTTGTCTCAAAATAAAGTTTAAAAAACCTTGTTTTCTCTACCACGCACATGCAAAGTTAGGGCTCAATCCACAGTTCCAGCTCAATCACCATCTCTGGCTCCTCCCACCAGACCCATGAATAAATGTCAAACTGATTCACATTATGGGTACAGTAAGCCAATAAAAAGTAAAAAGAAGTACACTTATCTACATCTTTACTGCAATATCGAGAGACCACCACACAGCTGAAACTATTGCGAATCTCTACTGTAAATGTTCAGTATTGCAACCTTTAAAGGCTGTATATTAAAGGCCATATAACAGCTACAAGTATTCACAGTGGTAGCAGTGAGGGAAAGACTATTGTATTAAGCCAGAAAGATACAGGTATTGCACTAGGAATTAGGCAGGTATTGCACTTAAAGATTCACTGTTTGGTTCTTGTGAAGCAGAGAGACAGGCGGTGAGGAAGACAGTCTGTGACCAGCTGGTAATGCTCACACAGACAGGCAGCAGTTATTCACTCATGTTGTCAGCACCATGTTCTCTTGTCTGTCCTCAGAGAGCCCCGTCTCCTCTTACCGGCACGTGTGAAAAACTCAATCACAGCCCCCGGCCCCCAGCTGGGCAGGGTCGCAGTAATTAAACTACATCAGTCAGCCTCACAGGAATCTGCTTTTCTCCATTTTTTGCCACTTCTTTTTCTCAGCTACATCCTTCTGAGTCCTCCTCTGCATTTTTATCTTTCCTTTAAAGTAATAGTTATACATTTTGAGATGTAAATTTGCAAAAAAATGTGTCTATTAACACTTGTAAATCTAAAAAAGTGTTTTTACACATGTTCTTGTGCAAAATAAACAAATGTGGTAGGATATGTTAATGAGTGAGCTTCAGGGGTGTTTTGGAGGTACTAGCAGGAATGTACGTACATGAAAATGTACAGTGCTCTTCTGAATCTTCAGAGTTTTCTGGACAGGTCGCCAGTCTGTTGCAGGGCTAACAGAGAGAGACAGATAACCATTCATGCTCACATTCACACCTATGGCCAATTTAGAATCACCAGTTTACCTAAGGGCTCAGTCAGACAGGCCTAGAGACCGGTCAGTGACTCCCAGTCAACCACTGTTCACTAGGGAAAAATGTGTATTCCCCAACCGATTGGTTGGTGGTTGTTGGCTGTCGCCAGGTGAAATCGGTTGCAAAGAGAGTGCTGCACCAAAAACCTCCTTGTGATTGTCGCACTCGCCTGTAATTTGCATGGAAGATGCTGACTTGTCTGCAAATACTCACCATTTACTCTCCAAGCTGTAGTGAAACTTGAAAAAGTATGACTCAAACTGGAAACAGAGACCTTTCGCCTTCAGAGTAAAAGTTGCACTTTGAGGACGAACGGTCTCTGTTTCTGGTTTGCATCACACTTTTCACAGTTTCAATACCACTTGGTTAGTAGTTTGCAATACGTTTGCCAACAAGTCAGTGTCTTTTATAGAAACTACTGGTGACCGCAGCAACCTGCTAAAGACCAAAGCAATCGCAAGCAGGTTTTCGGTGCAGCATGGTATACCTCTTTGAGACCAGTTTCACATGACTGCCAGCAACCTCCAGCAACAACTCGCAACTGGTCGGGGAGCACACATTTTTTCCTCGTGACCAGTGGTGCCAGATGGTCTCCAACAGGCCTCTTAGGGCCTAAGATGCATGTCTTTGGACTGTGGGAGGAAGTACCCAGAGAGGGCACAGGGAGAACATGCAAATTCCACACAGAAAGGCCCCAGCCAGCTTGTGGGGCCAGGGTCTTCTGTGATGTGGGGCGACAGTACTAAACACCACACCACCGTGCCACACCCCACATGAAATTTTTTCTGTTAAAAAATGCAAACAAATCAGTTTTACACCCACTTTCAGTGTTACAATCTAAAGCCAAAATCTTGCTTTAAAGTGATTATTTTTAAAAAATAATCAACTTTGAGCATCGATATCATGCGATATATCATAGTCTAAATAGCAAAGGTGCACCAAATCAATGTCCGTGACATAGAGGAACAGAAATAAACATTGGTAAAATGCATAGTTTATCTATTGAAAAAAACTTAAAAAACTGAATTTTATTAAACTTTGAAGGGTCACATCACCATGTGGGCTAGGTCGCTGGTCAAAACAAGTTTCAGCATATGAAAGGTCTCCTTTATACCGACATTTTGATACTAGGCTCATCTTCGTGCTATGATTCCTTCTATGTCAAAATTATTTTCTAGTATAGTCAAATTTTAACACCTGCAAATGTCACTCGTAGTTGTGAAATGGAACTTTAGGAAGAAAATCTTTGCAGTTTGAGCATGCAAAGGGAGTGGATTACAAAGGGTTAAAAAGCACAAAACTCCAAGCCACCCCTATGTATCTTGAGGGTCTGCTAAAAAAAATTTCATTGTATGAAAGTAAAATTTTCTATGCATTCACTGAATGTACTAAAGTTAAAGTACATGTATACATATATAGTACATATATAAAAAAGCAGCTGATTCCCAGGGGAACCTTTTCAGATTTGGTTGATCTTGCATGGAATGACCCCTGTGCATGCAGGTGGATGCCATCCATTTTCGTCATTAATCACTTCACTTTTCCGTACTTACATCACAGCACAGACATCCCCCTGCGTGGAGGGAAGTATAAGTCACTTTTGAAAGCATGTCAATTAACCAGCGAGGGATGATTAACAGTAACACAGTTTTTTGGGGGGTTTTTTGCAACAAAAAATAATAGCTAAATGAAGTTTCATCCTGTGGATTTTGATGGGCAGCATGAATCACTCTTATCTTTCTATTTTTTCTGACATTGTTTCTTCAGTGTTAAAGTAGTTCCTGTGCTATTTATATTCCAATTATAAAGGCTGACACATCTGTACATTTGATGAACTAAACAGGAAATGAGTCTTTCTCATTTCAATTTATGCACTAATCTAGAAATTTAATTCTCGAATTTTGTGCTTTTACATGATTATCTGTCTTTGTAAAATACTTTTTTTTAATGTTTTTAAATTTAGTGCTTTATTGGTTTGCTGCTGCATGAACATACTTTTGTACCTCTGTCTAACAACAGGGAGGAAAGTGGCATATCTGTGTGTAACCGAGTAACAGACGATAGCATCACCTTCTGCATATCCTGTGCTGGTGTCTGGCGCCCGCATGGATATATTGTGGAAATGATGAAGAGATATTAAAACTCTTCTTTGTCAGCTTGTTCCCTACCCGACCGTCTGTCTACACAATCATTAGATAGATCCTTCATGAAAATTGTGCACACACATACACACACCTGTATGTAGCAGACCAAAGTGAGGTATTGACTGTGAAAAAAAAAAAAAACAGCACAGAGGGTGATTCATGTTTTATAGGCCTTTTTATTCTGTTGATCTCATAGACAGTAGGAAAGATGGATGAAGCTTCCAGGTCTGACAAGTAGAGCCAATGTGGAAGTGCATTCTTTATAATGGCCAACAGGGGGCGACTGCTCTGGCTGCAAACAGACTTCCACCTTTATAGAAATCCATGGGGAAAGGCTCCTTTGCACTGTGACCATGATGACTTCATGGGCTTAGTTGCTAGTTTCTGGTAATGCTGAAAAAAAGAGGTTTATTTTGTAAATTGTGGTCATGAGGATTATCCAGGGAATCCTCATTGCTAATGAGCATGCGGTCACATCTGGTTTCAAAACACCAAGATGGCGACAGCAAAAACGGTTAGCTTGAGGCTTTGCAGGATGACACCCCTAACCAATTGGTTAGGTGTATTTCTTTTACAAGCAAGAGAGCGAAAGCATTATCCTTGTAATTTAGTTGGAAACACAGACTGGTCACCTGTTCGAGGTGTACCCATCTTTCTTCCTATGACAGCTGAGATCCAACCCCTGAGGTTGAGAAAAATGGATGGATGGATGAACAGACATAATAAGTGATATAGCATTTATTTCGAAAGATTTATGTTTTATAAAGAGGCAGTGACTCCATATATTTCAAAGTTTGCAGAAGTGTATGGTTAATAGGGCTTTTCTATGTGCCACTGCATGAAAAGTAGGATTTTTGTCCTTAAGCAGCTCTGTAAATTTCTGTGGAAGTTCTGGTTCATCACTGTTCACAGCAAAGAAAACCTCCATTAATGTTTAAGGAAACCTTGCCTTGACATTTTTTTTCAGCAGTTGGGTGAGTTATACACACAGTATAGTGGTTCTGAGTGCTGTGAAAGAGCATTTCAGGTTTAAGGTTTGCAGTGGTCTAAGTAGCTGTAGTCACACAGTGGAAAATATTAAATTGCAATGTTTTAAATCACCCCAAAGAAGAACATAAAGCAACTTTTGTTTTAACATTAAACACAGAAGAAAGTGAAATGTATGAATTTATAGTCAGGGGTTGACTCTGCTCTTAGATGTGTTACCAGCTGCTGTAAATCTCTCCTTGGTTGTTTCTCCATAAATGTTATCCTTATTTCCTGGCTCAGACTTGGGATTTTAACCCTCTTTTGTCACAGTTAAAAAACTAATCTTATCTAGATCTAAACACTGTTCCACCTGGGCTTCTCCTTTATGTCTGACAGTCATTAGTGCAATGGGAGTTGACAAAAGATGATACTGACTTCAGTAAAGTGCTGAAAAATTAAGAACTGGAACGAGTTACAAGACATATTTGAGCTGTTAAAGTTCAATTCAATTCAATTCAGTTTTATTTATATAGCGCCAAATCACAACAACAGTCGCCTCAAGGTGCTTTATATTTTAGGGTAAAGACCCTACAATATTAGACAGAAAACCCCAACAATCAGACGACCTCCTATGAGCAAGCACTTGGCAACAGTGGGAAGGAAAAACTCCCTTTTAACAAGAAGAAACCTGTTGCTCTATTGGGATAGTATGGTATTATGAGGTCTTTTAGATATGATGGGGCCTGAATTTTCAAGGCTTTGTATGTGAGGAGAAGGATTTTAAATTCAGTTCTGGATTTAACTGGGAGCCAATGAAGAGAAGCTAATATGGGAGAAATATGGTCTCTCTTTCTAGTTCCTGTCAGTACTCTCGCTGCAGCATTCTGGATTAACTGAAGGCTTTTCAGGGAGCTTTTAGAACAACCTGATAATAATGAATTACAATAGTCCAGCCTAGAAGTAATAAATGCATGAACTAGTTTTTCAGCATCACTCTGAGACAGGATGCTTCTAATTTTAGAGATATTACGCAAATGCAAGAAAGCAGTCCTACATATTTGTTTAATGTGCGCGTTGAAAGACATATCCTGG
>VUQI01038660.1:0-10659 GCA_015106735.1 Paratilapia polleni | reverse complement strand
AAGGCGCTTTATATTTTAGCGTAAAGACCCTACAATATTAGACAGAAAAGACAGAAAACCCCAACAATCAGACGACCCCCTATGAGCAAGCACTTGGCAACAGTGGGAAGGAAAAACTCCCTTTTAACAGGAAGAAACCTCCGGCAGAACCAGGCTCAGGGAGGGGCAGTCATCTGCTGTGACCGGTTGGGGAAAAAAGGCACACCTATAGGAGAGAGACAGAGTTAATAATAGCTAATGATTAAATGCAAATGGTGTATAAAACACATGGAGAGTGAAAGGAAGTGAGGAAGAGGAAGTGCTCAGTGCATCATGGGAAGTCCCCAGCAGCCTAAGCCTATTGCAGCATAACTAAGGGATGGTTCAGGGTTACCTGATCCAGCCCTAACTATAAGCTCTATCAAAAAGGAACGTTTTAAGCCTAATCTTAAAAGTAGAGAGGGTGTCTGTCTCCCAAATTCAACAGATCCAAAAATCTTACTCAGCCAGAAGCTGAACCAGGTCTGTGTGTGCCCACATTCAGGTCACCACACTGCAATGGTGGCTGAATGTTACACCCAAAGTGAACCAAATCCACAAACCCAAAAACCAGAACCAGATCTGGGAACCTTTACTGGGAACAGACCGAGCAGGCCCAGAGACCTGATACTAAGCATGCACTCACACTGGGAGGCCATTACTGCACGCAGCTGTGTTTTACTTCTAAAGTTCAGTTCGTTTGACTGCTGTGGTTACTGTGTGCTGTGCCCTGACCCGCTTTAAGATGTGGGCGCAGACCAGACAGGTCACGTCACACCACACTTCAGTATTCAGTATACAAGTTAGATTATAAAGATATACAACACACACAAAAAAACAAAAGACAAATGCAAATATTACATGTAATCATGTCGAGTTCAGAATGCTCACATATGTGGTTAGTGTGAGATGTGAGTGAGTGCTTCTTTATTGTGACTGTCTTCTTTTACTGACAGCACACTTTGTTCTTTCTGTGGTTCACCTTGCAGCCCCCTCTAGTGGTGGCCATGTGCCAATGCCTCAGCCTTTGTTTAATAAATTCATTTAAGGAGACAGGGCAGCCTGCTGATTTTAAATGTGCTGATGGACTGATGGTGTTTGGTGATGAACTCGTCTCCTGTCAGCGAGGACGTCCTGGTGGGCGAATCAAAAGTCTCCATCCATCCAGAGATGGGTGAAGGAAGAGGAGAAGGAGGAGCCTTGTAGGTTTGATGAAAACAGCTCAGGGTTATTAGAGTTTTCTATTCTGTGTTCATTTTCTTTAGATAAGTGTTTTGTTTTAGTTGTCTGATCAGTTTTAATGTTTTATAATAATTTGTCAGGGTCACACTGAAAGAGTTTAGAACAGACTGGGAATGCGGTCAGTGTACTGATGAAGCTGGTCCACAGCAGGTCCACAGAGCTTCACTGTTAATGCCACAAAGGTCCAGTTTAAAATGAACACAGAAGCAAAATGAAAGACAAATAAAACACAAAACTATAAAGTGTATACACAACGCCGCCTCTGGCTTTAGTGCAGTAAAAACTAGATGTTTACTGTACATTTTTAATTTCATTTAAATGTTTTTAAAATAAAGAATTGTTCAGTTATTTTTTTTGTCACGTGGTTTCAGTTCAGTATGACAGCAGCGAAATGACCTCAATGCAGCTGCACACAGCGAGCAGCAGGGGGAGACAAACACTGAGGGACAAACACACACTTCATCTGTGTTCATGTCAGTGTGTATCGGTCAGGAGGACGAGGCCTGACCCTGATCCTGATCCTGACCCTGGTCTCACGTGCAGGCCAGAAGGCTGCTTCTTATCACTGTACAGTCCTGATTAACTGCCTGATTTCTGACATTTCACAGAGTCAGTAACACATTAGATAGAGACAATTAGAAACATTTGGATTTTTACTGAATTTGAAGTTTGGTGGTGAACTGCTTCAGCGGAGCCACTCGTCCCTTCAGGGTCACATAAAGAAAACAATTCCACGAGTGGAAGAGAGGAAGTGATGTTTTGTCAGTCTTTATGTCAGCTCTGTCCTCCGTGTTGGGCTTTCATCTGCTAAACGTGACAGCAGAAACTGAATCTTTCTACATATTCAGACAGTCACTAACTCAGAGTTTCACAGTAAAGCAGACATGTGGGAGGAGGAGGAGGAGGAGGAAGAGGAGGAGGTATGGCTACTTTCTAAGACTGTACCCACAGCAGTAGGTTTCCATACGTTAGTCACTGACCACACGGGCATGTTAAATTCACTCACTCAATAAAGTCACCTTACTGACCATCTTCATCATCCTCTATGTCTTCCTCACATGCTTCTGCTCTACCTGCATGTGTTGTCTTCCTCTTCTTCACCTGTAGGGTGGTTTCTCTCTGTCTTTCTCTCCCTCAGGTGGTCTCGCCGTTCTTCAAATAAAATCAGCTCGAGTTCTCCACAACATGTTCCGGCAGATGTTTCACAATAAAAGTCTGAAGGGCTTTTAATTTGAAACTGGCACAGGAAGTGATTAATGCAGCAAGTTTAACAGACCGATTATGATCATCAAACAGAAGGAATAAGAACAGGCCAGGTGTGTTCAGCAGCTGAGGTAAGCAGAGGTCAAAGGTCACTGAGCCACATGTGTGTCAGTGTTACAATTCTAGCTGTTCCAGGTGTTTTCTTGCATGTTAGTTAACATAAGGAATTAATCAGCATCCTAAATCTGAATACAACAGCTCGGGCCGCTCACTTTGAAATGCTCTGATGACTGAATTTAGTAGAGTAAAAACTTGCAGGTGAAGAGCTGAAAGCCATCAGGAGCTTCCATTAATGTTTGTCTTTAAGAACCAGCGAGCTCCGAGCTCCTGCTGAATACAGGGTGGGGGTTGGGTGGGGACAGGGTTAATGGACAGGAGAGGAGGATGAAGTTGAGGAAGACGAAGCTGTGTATTTCAGGCTCTGAGTGATTTTAGTGACATTAACTCACTAGACCCAGCTGGTGTCCACGACTCTTCACCTCCATCACTCTGCTCCTTTCATCTCCACCTGAACGAGGGCAGCAGGGCATCCTCCATCAACAGGGAGCTTCATCTGAAGAGTCTTTATGAATTTATTTGGACTGTTATTTCTGTTTTTACTCTTTTTATTTAAACAGATTTTAATGTTAAAGTTGAAAATGAACCCAAAAATATAAAACATGGAGAAGAATTTAAATACTGAAATAAAACACACGAATTAAGACATACAGACAACAGAAAACGCAAACATCCTCCTGTGATCAATCTAAACTACCAGGGCCAAAAGTATGTAGACACCTCTATGATAGAAACACTCTAAAACAGTGAGGGTGCACACTCTTTTCAAAGTGCCCTTTAGATAACGTGCAGCATCAGCATTATATGGACATCAATCTCACATAAAATACTTCATATTTAAAATTATGTGGACACTTTAACATTTTGAGTTCACAGGCTATTATGTAAAGTATATGACCAGTGAGGCACATAAATTTGGCAAAACTATGTAGACACCCAGTTATACACCTTTTTATTGTTTGTGGATATCAAAGAAAAGTGTGCTGTGTAAACAAGCAGTATAAATGACCAAAAAGCAGCCATTAAAGGTTTAAAATGGGCAAAAGTATGTGGACAGAAACTTTTATGTATATATTTGTGAAGCATTATGTCCAAAAGTATGTGGACAAAAGGTCCTCTCTGCCTCCAGTCTTCTGGTTTTAGACTTGTTTCTTCTGACTTGTTGCTCAGATTGTTGCTCAGGTTTTTGACCGTGCTGCTCAGATTGTTGCTCGGGTTTCTGGCCTCGTTGCTCGGGTTTTTGGCCTTGTGGATCCAAAGAACCAAAGTCCTGTCACTCCTCCTGGTTTCCCTCGTCTGCACTTGAGCTCCTCTTGTTTTCTCTCAGCTCAGCTTTCATCTTCCCTCTCAGGTCCTTCAGCTCTCTCCCTCTCGTGCTAATGCCCTCTTGTTTTGTCTCAGTGCTTACAGGCCACCTGCTCACCTCCTCTTCACCTTTTCATCTCCTCCTCCTCCTCCTCCTCCTCCTGGTTCTCCTTTTCTTTCATATTTGACAGGAGACACATTTTTCAGAGGCCACAACACAATGTAAAGATTTTAATGTCTCAGTGAGACTGAAACTGGCTTTTAATGACACAGTTTTAATTTTATGTCACTTTCACTTTCTCACATATGTCAAAATGTTACTGCCATTTCAGTGCGAAGCAACATAAAAAAGTATGTTTTTAAGCCCAAATTTACTGTACGTCATTTAGTACATGAAAACAGACACTTCATAACACAGCCTGCTATTTCTGCTGTCTTTTCCCAACATCTACCATGTAATACTTTTCAAATATTTTTTATTTTTAAAGAAAAGGAGACAAAAATGATACCATTATAGCCCCAATGTAAAGTCCTAGAAGCAACTCTTTAGGCAGTAATTTTGAGTTATTATCTAAGTGAACTTTAATTTCAGTAAACACTAGGACATAAAAGCAGTTTTGTTTTGGGTTTTTTGTTTGTTTGTTTTTTTTGGGGGGGGGGGAACTAAAGACCACTTACAAAACACTCATTAAAATCACAGTCCTGGTGATTTTTTTATATGCAGGAAAAAAAACTCACGTTAAATGTTGGAAAATTACAAAATAATATTCAAAAATAAAATTATACACAGAATCTCATTGATTAATATAGTAAACCAAATATGTATAATAATCAATTATATGAATAAATATAAAAACAAAGCAGAAGACCATCCTCGATGGAGTAAAAAGTAAAGTAGAACCATAATGTAATGTGGAGACAGAAACATCAGGAAATGAAAGTAAACAGATCGAAAAGTAGAAAATTTAAGAATCAACCCAAAACTCCACCTTCAACAGCCCCTAAGTCTGGGAAACAGGAAGCAGGGAAACAGGAAGACACAAAGAAAACAAACCTGCAGTTTTTTCCAGATCAGCAGCATCAGGGTGAAGGTTGACTTTGTAGCTGCTGATTGAATTGTTTTTTTAATATTCAGTAAGTTTTGTTTTTGGATGAAGATGAGATGGTCGATCATGAAGGTAAACACAGAACTTCTTCAGAGGATCCACTGAAAGCAGACTTTATTTACAGCTTCTTGGATTCACAGGTCAAATACAGCTAATCACTTCCTGTTATTGGCAGTGGGTGTTTCTATTGACCAGTGAAACAAAATCCATCAGAAAGAGCAGCTTTCAGCTGCAATGTACCATGGGAGTTTAACGTTGTCCTCAGTCAGACTGCAGGAGAAAGTGACACCTTTGCACCTCCTGTGTTTACAGCCAACAGGGCGAGGACAGGTGAGCATCCAGGTGTGTCTCAGGTTACCTGAGGGAACGTCTGTCCTGTTTGGATCAAACACTCTTTGCTTGTTGTCTCTTTCCATCGCCTCATTAACTCCAACTACACAGCAGAGAGGACGGACAGAAGGACAGAGGACAGGTCGCGGTCGAGCGGCCCTTTATTCTCAGGAAGGTTTCTACCTGAGTGAAGTGACCCTGAAGTATCTGCAGCCATAATAAGACTAAGGAAAGGAGCTCCAACCCCTCCTTTATTACCTACTTTAGCAGAGGCGATACTGGAGCATCCTTTATGTAAGGAGAGGACAAAACTCCATCCCATAATTCACAGCAGCGCTCCATCAGCTGTGTCCATATTTTAGCAGACCTTAATACTCTGATATGTTTGAAAGAGTTTGTTAAAACCAGAGCTGAACGGTGAAGGTGGCTTTATTAAAATCTTTCCTGCATGAAGCTCTTTGGAGCGCGGCTTTAGAAAAGTCGTTCATACTGTAAATAAAAGGAACAGGCTGTATTCATACTGTTGGAGTGCAGCCCAGTTTGTCCCCATCATGAATGAATGTGACGTCAGCGATGCTGAAAGCTGTCAGAAAAACAAATCTGCATGGACAGCAGGCTGAACTAAGTCACATGTCTCTGCTTTAATCTTTTTCACTCTTGGTACTGAAGTGATGTTTTCATTCAACCTGCAGTAAGAACTGATGCGGTGTGGAAATATGTGAGATTATCTTTTTGTAGTCCATCTTCAGGATGCTGGAGTTTCTCCCAGCAGACCCAAACCAGAACATCCACTCTCATGTTATGAAGCACATTATGACTCTCTGAACACCAAACTCCTCTTTTCCCGAGTGCTTAACAAGTCTCCTTCACATCTTTCCTTCACCATGTTCAACATCCAGGAAAAGTACTTAAAAACAGAGCTGGGATTTCTTTTCACTGCTTCCTCCTGGGATGCTTTTCATCTCTTCTTCTGTGTTTCTAACAGCGTTCCCCATCTTCATCTGTAATTCTGGCAGGTTTGGTTGCCCCCATGTTGCCGTCTCGCCTCCATCCATCCTCCGTGTTGTTTACTAACAGCCAGCTGATCACACAGTCGATTATCTGATCAGGACAACTTCAAATGCTCCGATGGCTTCACCTGGTCAGGTGATTCTGTTCAGACGACACTGACTCAGGAAACTTTAATGGAAGCAGTGAAGTGTTCGGTTCTGGTTCAGGTTGGGTCTGAAGGATCCACGTGGAGATGAACCGTCTGGAGAGTCCGACATCATGTAAAGAGTTCATCCTGTTAGAATTATATTTTCTGAGAATTTCTCCTTAAAGTTCAGATAAAAGTTCTTCAGAGAGCTGCTTCAGAGAGCTGTTAGAAACAGCGAGGAGAAGGTAACATGGAGCAGCCTTCCTGTTCAAATTCATTCATTTCAAAGTCCTGTAACAAAGAAATGGGACAGTTGTTTTGGGATAGAGCTGATGTTACACACTGGATAAGATGAGTGATGTCAAACCTTCACATAAATACTGACGTGTTTGAAGAGGTCTGCGGACCTTTAGATCTAACAGAAGTCAGAATAATGGTTTGTGTGGTGGATCGTGAAGGCACTGCAGGTGGGCTGCAATAAGTAATTTTTAAAGAAGTAATTTTTAATTTTCAATAGTATCATTGAGTTTAAAATTCCCATTAACATTAAAAAAGAGAGTCAAGTAACGAAACATAGCTGTGAGATTTAAAAATGACATTATTCTTCATTTTCCGTCCTTCTGGTCCTGATCGTCTTATGTGTCATCAGTATAGAGACAGAACTAAAGATGTGAAGCTGTTAACGAAAGCTCAACAACAGAAATGAATCAACAAAAAGATGAAGAAGGAAATACTTCAGCTTAGTGATGATCAGAGTTATTGATTAAAGGTCTAGGTGGACTGCAGAAGGTCTTCAGATTTAAAACCGGCTGTGGTGGTCTAAAGTTTGGTGCCAACCTTTTCTTTTTTTCTGCTTTTTAAACTGATGAATAACTGATGAACTGATGATTTTGTTTTTCTTTGTCTCTGTCCTCCAGCAGGTGAGTGAATCTCTTGTCCACACAGGGGTGCAAAATAAAAACCTGCATACTGAACATTACAAAATAAACATTACAAAATAAAAGCCTGAACTCTCACTGATCAAATCATTCAAAATAAAACAAATGAGAGAACAGCCAGAGAGAGCACGTACTGATGAGGATCAGGAGTCCCACAACAGTCATGTGACTGCAGGGATGTGTGTATGTGTGTGTGTGTGTGTGTGTGTAAGCTAGCAGCATACCACAGAAGAGCCGAGGTGTTAGCGTAGCTAGCATAGCTGACATTCTTGCTGCGGATCAGTGACGAGGACAAAGAAACAACATCCATCATGTGACGGCAGGTAACACACCTGAGTGTGCTCACAGCTACCTGACACACCTGGATCCGTCTGTCTGTCAGATGAATTAAAGCATCAAAAGGACAGATGGACTGATATGGGGTCAGATCAGGAGCCTTGTCATTAACAGGTGACTCAGAGATCTCAGGTGAGATCTTTCTGATTTCTGAGTCATGTGACTGTTTCCTTCACTTCCTCCAGTCTTTTTCCAAACTTTATTAACACTCAAACATTTAGTCAGGTATTTATACCTGAAACAACCTCAGCACAGGTGAGACGCTCTGCCTTCAGGACAGACTCGGGGAATAAAGTGCCCTTGCTCAGGTTTCCTCAGCTCAGCACCTTTCTGTTTATGTAAATACTCGTCACAGTAAAAGTACCTTTAACTGACCCTGCAGTATACATATTAGGTGCAGTACGGAGTAGATGTACTTCATTACTTTTTCACTACACTCCAGATTACCAGATTAATAAACCAGAGCACAGCTATGTGGACTCCACAAGAGGTCCTGCTTTATTTTGAAAATCTCTCCTCTCTTTCTGTCCTGATTGTTGCTTTTCTTCTCTTTGTTTCACCTGAGTCCCATTCACACATATGGGTGACATATATGGGACATATTGTCCATTTAATGCCTCTCATCAGTGCTGCAACAAATACCTTCCCACAGTACCTGGTGACCCTAAACCCTCGCTGCTGTTTCAAACTCTGTGATGTTCAGTGTTGGATGGTACACAACTTTCTGCAGCTTAATACCTCAAAATTTGAAATCCTGTTGTTCACGCACAAACTGAATTAATGTCACTCAGAGTTCTCTTGTGTCCAAATATAAAGCCCATTGTCACAAACGTAGGACTTCAGTTTGTTTCGGCTCTTAGCTTTGAACCACCCTGAAAAAAGTTGTCCTGTTTCCTAAAAATTAGAACCATTTTGATAATAAAACCACTAGTTTCACACTCAGACCTGGAAAAAACTTGTGTACACATTTATTCTGTCGAGGCTGGACTACTGCGGCTTCGTCCTCTCTAAACCTATCAGGGAGACAGCAAAACCTTCTTAAAAAGAAGGAATGCACTGACCAGCTCAGCAACACCAAAAGGCCTGAAAGACCACACAAGTCTTTCAGTCACCTGATCTCAGCCCAGCTTTTCAGTTATTAAACACAAACTGAAGGCAGAGACCCACAAACAGGCAGCAGCTGAAGGTGCTGCAGTGAAGGCCTGCAGAGCATCTCAAGGAGGAAACACACCAGGTGGTGATGTCCACGGGTTCCAGACTTCAGTCACGGACTGTGAAGGATTTTCATCCAAGTATTAAAAACAGTCCTTATATTTAAAATGATGTCAGTTTGTCTGATTCATTTTGAGCCTCTGAAAATGGGGGACTGTGTATAAATGGCTGTAATTCCTAAACAGTTGATGCAAAACTTTAGTTAAAGGCCTTGAGTTAAAGACCTTGAGCTGAAAGTCTGCATTTCACATGTCGAGTGTTTGATTAAAATCCACTGTGGTGGTGTACAGAGGTGAGACAATCCTCAGGTGGGTCTTCTGGCTGTTTCTATTAGGAGCCCTCGGCCTGGAACGACCTGCCTGAGGAGAACCAGTAACCTTCTCAAAATGTCTCCTTAAAACACATTTTTATAGACATGCTTTTACGCGTGATGACATTTTACCATCTGGCTATCTTTCAGTTGTTGTGTTTATTATCTACACCGGCTAATTTTAGGGTTTTTTAAATTGATTTTTAGCTCATCTGGACAAGAGATGGATGAACTTATGCCATGGTGAGATATCCGTCACCCGTCCATCTGCCTGTCCATCCACATTTCACAAGAATTGCTCCTCGTCCTACAGTATGGGTCAGATTTTAGTGAAACTTACAAATAATGATCACCTAATGGGTCGTCATCCAAACTGTGCTCTTTTACGAGCAATAACCTTTGAGTCGTGATGGATCACAAGTTGGATCAGCTACTATGTCATAGTTGGTTATTTTTAAATCACCCTGTCTTGCACCTTATATATCTTATTATTTATTTAGTTAGTTAAATTCTATTTTCCCCATGTGACTTAAATGTTCAGCTCTCTGTTTAAGGCCCAGAGTCATTGCTTTGTTAGTCACTGTTATTGCTATCATAATTATCAACAATATTCAACACTTTCAACAGTAGATGTCTTTCTGAAAGTGCTGTAACTAAGTTTAAGGATGTAATTCCTCCACTTTTATCCTCTTCAATGCCATGTGTCAACACTATGGTGTTAGATCTATGCCATAAGTCCCGCGCGAGATAAAACATAGTAATGAGCAAATAATTTCATTTCACGGGTGCAGGTATTCATTCCCACTCGCGCAATTAAATTCCTCGCGAGTAAGTTCAACAACCCGCGCGCTTATAACTCAGCAGCCACGCGCACAAAGAAGCCATCACGCATGCGAGAATGTCTCCTTTGCTCGCGCTGATGCAGATCTACGCTCTCACAGGCAGCTTTGCTGTCGGAGCTGAATTCTGCTCGTGCGAATCACTTACTTTTGACAGTTTGGAGGCGGAGCCCAAAGGAGGAAGGGTCCTAATGTGATTGGTCACTTTCAAAGCAGTGACGCCACAGCCTCTGTGATAGACAGGTTCAGTTTCCTGTGTTAAACTGAGTTACACCGTGGCAGTAACATAAGTGCTGTTTTACACCGTATTTGTTTACAATTTGGAAAAGGAAGTTTGCCGAATTAACTATCAACAGTTATTTTTTGCTGCGTAGCAGTGGAAATACTGACAACTGTCACTGGATTACTTTAATGTTCAAGAAATCTTAAAAACCGGCAGATTCTAAGGCAAGTTCTGAAGCCTCTGACCTACTGTTCCATCAGTCTGCTGTACAGTATCATATACCTTTTATGATTAGAAAAAAAAACCTCATAATGAGGATCAATAAAGAAAGTGTGCATCAGG
>VUQI01038652.1:3116-13840 GCA_015106735.1 Paratilapia polleni | reverse complement strand
TATTTTATTTTTTTTTTTTCTTTTTTTTTTTTTGTCTTAACTTTGTTTCAATTATATGTCACTATAAAAAGAAATCAAAGTCAAGACAAAATCAAAAAACATAATAAAAACTAGACTGTAACTCCAGAGGAGCAGCGGGACTGGTACTTATATAGCGCTTTTCTACTCAGTTTCTGTGTACTCAAAAGTGCTTTAACTACAGGCCACATTCACCCAGTCACACATACATTCATACAGCACTTTTATCTACACTTAAGTGCTTACTAACATTCACACACACTCCACTCCAATGAATGCATCGGGGGCAACGTGGGGTTCAGTATCTTGCCCAAGGATACTTTGGCATGCAGACTAGGGGAGCCAGGGATCGAACCACTGACCTTCCGATTAGTAGACGACTCGCTCTACCTCCTGAGCCATGAGTAATCCACGACTTGTCTTAGTATGCACTCATCCAAGTACACATAACAAATGTTAGGGAAATCTGTATCGGGTCTTTAAATCACCAAATATCAGTTTTGATCTTAAAAATCCTATTATATGGTCGGGCTCTAGTCTTTATACAACCTTGCTTGACTTCGTAAAGCCTTTTTGGCAAAGCAAACTTCTCCCGCTGGCCACATGTGCAGTGTTGAAAATGCTGATGGGAATTTGACAGGAGACGCACCAAAGCAGTGAGTTGCTGGAGTTTAACTGTTTGTACATGTAACATTTCTAAATGAATCAGTGTGCTTCAGTCCCTTTTGTCATTTCAAAGTCTTGAAGCACCTGATATAGCTGTATTTTGCTGGAAGATGTGCTGTGAACCCTGACTTTATTGAACCCTAAAGCAGGCTTTTTTTCTTTTTCTTTTTTTAATTAATTAATTTTTTTTCTTTTTATAAATTTTGAACCTCCCAAACTGAGATAACCTCGATGGCATCACTATGACAGTTTTAGGATTATTTCCTTCCATCCATCCATCCATCCACGCTCCACTCTCCCCTCGCTCGTTTTCAAGACCCCAAGATACTTAAACTCCTCCACTTCGGGTAGCAACTTGTCCCAGACTCCCCTACGATGACCAAAAGATCAAGGGACCAGTTTACCATGCCCAGGACAGGGTCCCAGCCTGAAGCCAGGCCTCGGGGTAGGGGCAAGCGCCTGGTGGCCGGGCCTTAGCCCATGGGACCCGGCCGGGCTTAGCCCAAAGCAGTTACATGGGTCCGCCAAGTGGGCGCACAGGAGGGCTGTAGGGGTTTGGTGCCTTGTGGACTGGGCAGCAGTCAATCCCCAGCTTCTAAAACTGGCTCCTCAATTTGGTTAATTTTCTCTGACATAACAAAAGGCAGCATTTTTAACCTTGAGAGAAAAATATTTACAATTGTTTTCACAAGTTGCATGGGACCTTCATGAGCTACGTGGACTTGGAATTTGATATATTAAATGTTGAGGGTAACCCCTTTCTTATTCAACAGGCACAAACGTTGACAAACTGATGATCCAGTCTCTGTCTTCAAGTTTTTTACTCTTTCTTTAAGTTATGGCTCAAGCACTTGAGAAATGGTTTGTTTTTATGTTCTTTTGTCACTGTGTGACTGTGGATATGTTCGTTAACACGCCTCACATATGAATCATTAATTCGTAGATAAAGTGCATCTGCTACCAGGTAAATCAATCAATTTACCATATAGTGAAGAGTTGTCAGCTTTTTGCTGGTTGAAGGTGCTGTCTAAAGTCATAACATGTTGTAATAAGTTTTATTTATACTAGGAGGCATTAAAAATGCAACAGTGTAGCGTTTTCATATATATTACAGTTCTTCATGGCTTAGGGGTTAGGGTTTTGTATCAGGTCACTGATTGCGCCATGTGGACACAGTAACTTGGCCTTGCAAGACTACTCGCGTGAAATGAGCCATCTCTTTTTCATTACTCTTAATTGTTTTGCTATATTTATTTGTATGTGCGAAAAATTTAACATTGGTAGTTGTTGTGTTTTTAATGCCTCTTAGCATATTTTTACTTAGATGTCGTGCTGATAATGCAGGTTGCTCAGACACAGTTGCTTTTTTGTGATCACAGATGGAGCGATGCAGTATCAAGGTCCCGGGGTGGAGCTGGCCTTTCCTCATCTCGACCAAACCGATCCCCTGCTGCTTCTGCAGCTCCAGCACAGATATACTGCTGTCTGCCTGGCGCTCAAACACACACTTAGGTACAACACATGCACACACACACAACTTTCAAGTTCACTCAAATTACAAAAACAGATGTTTTTATTGCGTATGGTGGTCTCTAGCCATACTGATAGTTTTAATTCTAAACTTAATTGAAGTCTTAGCCCTCTTCATTAAGGTGCATTTTCACTTGTGAAATTTACAGCATTAAAGACTCCACGTTTTTCCACAAACAATGTGTAGTTAACTATGTCCACACGTTTCAATGGAACAACGTTCTGCTATGCAAATAAACCCAATAAAAGTTTTTGATTGGGCTTACCTGACCTGGCTGTCTAGCTATATTCATTCATATTCAACTGGCAAAATAGGATTAGGTCAGGGATGTGAGCAAGGACATTAAGCCCATTATTTTTCATGCATAAACCCTTTTAAAAACTAAAATGTGTGAATATATACAGATAAAAAAGCATTTGACTCCTCCACTGTCAGTCAAGTTTGCCTTTCTGTTCTTTTGTGTGTGTGGGTTTGGTTTTTTTTGTTTTTTGTTTTTTTTGATTGTATCATATTCATTGTTACAAATTTGCTGGAATACAGTAGAACAGAGTTCTAGTTCTAGAACAAAGACCAGTTATGTTCTTGTCTTTGGCATGTTAGTGTATACATCAGCGATACAAGTCACCAGAGTTACTGATAGAGATGACAACTTCAGAGCATGTCATATTATCATAGTAGAAAAGAGGGAAATTTAGGGGGGAAATGTCAACCTATGTGCAATGTGTCCATCAGTGCTGATTAAAGCTGGATTATATAAGTATCTGTGACAATTGTGTAGCCACTAGACCTCAGGATGAATGCTGCTTTTACCTTTTCCCATTGAAGACAAAGGGCTGGAGCTTATCCCAACTGTCCTAGAGTGAGAGGTAGGGTACAGCCTGGAAAGGTCCCCAGTCTAGCTTCAATTTTGAATATATACAGTCATGTGAAAAACAAAGTACACCCTTACTACTTCCACAGGAATTAAGAGAGTAAGTAGTGGCCAGGTGCTGATAATCAAATGCAATTGATTGATTGATCATCAGCAAGTGTGAGGACCTGTATAAAAACAGAAGTTTTGGCAGTTTGCTGGTCTTGAGCATTTACGTCTGTGTGTGTGCTAACACAATGCCACAATCTTCCCAGGAGTGGACGTCCCAGCAATTTCACCCCAAGGACAGACTGCGCAATGCTCAGAGAAACTGCAAAACACCCAAGCGCTACATCTCAGACTCTACAGGGCTCAGTTAGCATGTTAAATGTTAGTTTATGACAGCACAGTCAGAAAAAGACTGAACATGTTTGTTTGGAAGGGTTGTCAGGAGAAAGCCTCTTCTCTCTTTAAAAACAAACCAAAAAAAAGAAAAAAAAAAGAACAAAGAACACACACTGCTAAGCAGCACAGCTTAGGTTTGCAGAGTTGCATTTGAACAAACCACAAGGCTTCTGGAGCAATGTACTTTGGACAGACGAGACAAAAGTGGAGATGTTTGGCCATAATGCACAGCACCACTTTTGGTTAAAAAAAAAACAACCACAGCATATCAGCACAAACACCTCATACCAGCTGTCAGCACGGTGGTGGAGGGCTGATGATTTGGGCTTGTTTTGCAAGCACAGTATCTGGACACCTTGCAGTCATTGAGTCAACCATGAGCTCCTCTGTATACCAAAGTATTCTAGAGTCAATTGGGTCATGCAATAGGATCGTGAAAACAATTACATCAAGTTATTGCTGCTAAAGCTAGTTCTCGAGCTACTGAATCATGGGGTGCACTTCGGTTTTCACAGGACTGCAGAGAGTCCTATGAAAACTTTTTCACATGACTGCATATGTGAACTCCCAGAAAGCAGAATGTACATGCTCTTGACTGCATGGTAGTGACATTTCAAGGACAAGATGACTCGTGAGGACTTTGCCTATTAGGACCTAGAAGAATCAGGACAGCTCTAATTGGAATTTCCACAAATTATGAAGACCAGGTCATATTACTGGTCAGATTACTTTACCTTGTCATGTACTGCATTAGTATATGTAGTGTATGTAGTATTTGGAATGATGGTAGCGTTGTAACTGCAGTACTCGTAGAACACACTTGAAGCAAATGTTGATGAAGCTTGACAGAGGAATTATTTGATTAAAAAAACTGGCACTGACCCTAACATGCAGAAGAAACTAATAAAATACAAAGAATAACAAGCCTGAATATGATTGGGCATGTCTTCATGCTCGTGAAGAAACCAAAGAAAAGTGGGTCTTTTCAATTCAATTCAATTCAATTCAATTTTATTTATATAGCGCCAAATCACAACAACAGTCGCCTCAAGGCGCTTTATATTTTAGGGTAAAGACCCTACGATATTAGAGAGAAAACCCCAACAATCAGACGATCCCCTATGAGCAAGCACTTGGCAACAGTGGGAAGGAAAGGATCATTTTTGATCATCTTCTTTCGGCTGCTGCCTTTAGGGGTCACCACAGTGGATTATCTGCCTACATCTCACCCTATCCCCAGCATCCTCCTCTGTCACACCAACCCTCTGCATGTCCTCCTTCACTACATCCATGAACCTTCTCTGTGGCCTTCTTCTGTTCCTCCTGCCTGGCAGCTCCATCTCCAACATCCTTTGTCCAGTATATCCACTGTCCCTCCTCTGTACATGTCCAAACCATCTGAGCCTTGCCTCTCTAACTTTGTCTCCAAACCATTTGACCTGAGCTGTCCCTCTGATGTACTCTTTGCTAATTCTGTCCCTTTTGCTCACTCCCAACGAAAATCTTAGCAACTTCAACTCTGCCACTTCCAGCTCTGCCTCCTGTTTTTTTGTCTCTAAACCAGATGGGATTTAAAGTATCAAAGGAGAGGGAAGTTCTAATTGTTAGCAGCAAACTAATCTACTATTGAGATGTGCTCTCCACCACACAGAGCAAAGGATTATGGGAATTCAACCAACATAGTCTATAGAGACATGCTTGTGTGCTGTCCTCTAATAAGCCAGCAGTATGTAGCCTTTGGTCATTCATGCTTTGCATAAGTTGAATTCTGATTAGTTGATATGTTGGCTAGAGCCAGAAAGTGCGAAAACAAAGAACCATAGATGAGAAGCACAGACAGTGGCTGCATAACTACAACAACAGCACCAGCAAGAGCAAGAGTAGCCCACGCATTAGACAACATGTACATGTGCATCTACAAAGTTCTGCAAAGCACCAATACAGCACCAAGCTGAAACCTTGTCTGATTCCTGAGCGTTGAATGTCTCAGAATCTTTAATGGGCAGGAATGTTTAGATTAACCTTGTTTTATACGTAATTTTAGACACTGAGAAATAAACTGTGAGTCCTAAATACTCATTTAGAACTAGAAGAGTTCATAGAGAGTATATCCTGCACCAAGGACAACTTTAAAGACAATTATTTGGGTCAGAACCAAATTCAGTGAGCCATTCTTTGGCCACCTCTTATTTCCTAGTCTTTGGCTCTTTGGCATAGTCTTACTGACAGGTATGTTAAATGTAGCAGGCATTTAATGCATACATTCAAAGACCAGTTTATATCATAGCAACGGTTATAGAAACCTTTTAAGAGCAGTAATGTTCAGAAGGCACTTTCATTATTTCTGGTATTCACTGTGTTCCTTTGTTGTTTCCATCCATCAGAGTAGATCCCGCCTCAGCTGTTCGTTTGCCTGTCAGACCGATACTCAACCTGGTGTGCCGAGCCCTCGCTGTCAGCTCCAAAAGCATAGTGAGCACGCACACACACACACACACACACACACAGATGAAGAATAGTTAATCAACAGTGACTGATATTAATCAACAGTGACTTTAATATCAGTCACTGTTGTTACGTCATTGCAGTGCATCGTGCATGTCAAAGAAACAGTGCTGATCCTAATGCATGCTTGGCTCTTTGTGTGCCAGAATTTAACAGGAGATGGAAGTGTGAGGCTGTTGGTCCTCCCCATTATACACACCAACACACTGGAGGTCCTGTCAGGTCTAATCACTGCGTGAGTTCTTTCACACACACACGCACACACTTACACAGAGGATGTCTGCAGATTCCAGTTTTAAATTGTCTTAAGTTGTACATCAAGCCTGACTCTTTTATTCATGCTGTGTGTTTTACAGAGTCCGTGTCGGTATGGTTCACTACGCTGCAGTACTACACAGGCTGTTTTCTCAAACACTGTCTGCTTGGACGCCACTACCTGAAGCCAGTGTGGGACAGCAGAGGGCCTACAGGTAGTTGACAGCCTTCTACAGCCATTCCATTTAATCATTCCTGGCTGAAGCAGTGGGGGGAAGAAAAGTTCAGCTAGCAGCTTGGAAAGTTTCAGTGAACATATTACACAGCTAATATCAACTAGTGCAGTGCCCATTCAATGAGCGCGTGTTGCAGGTTATTTATTTATGTATGTACAGTATGTATGTAGCTACAATTTACAGATAAGCCCCTAAAAGCCATGCATGCAGTGAACTGTATTCTGTGAGGGCTAACAGAAGAATAAGGATACACTGTGTTGCTGCTAATAAATAAAACACATATGAAGTGAGCTTGTGGAGCAGAGCTAATGCTAATCCAGACAGTTGCTAAATACTGTAATACAAGGTGAGAAGTATAGTAAGAAAAATCTTATATATGGTGTAAGGCCGTGATGCAGATGGCAGGTAGTCTGCTAATGTAGGTCACTGTTTTGATCACCCTCAACGTTCTGAAGTGTCTTTAGTCAAGACGCTGCTTCAGATGGCAAGCCAGCACCTTGTGTGTGTGTGTAAATAATGTGTGAATAATGATGACCATTTACCATTTTATCACAAAGAGATTTTTAATGTTTTAATACTCAGGATAGGAAATGCTAATCCTAATTAATCTGTTATAATACAAGCAAGATTAAATGAAAATAGTTTGGATCACTGTGCTGCATAGGAAGGAGGGGGTCTCTTTAGTAACATTTTGGGAAATTGAGGACAGTCTGAGCTGCAGCGCTGTGGATGATATGCATCTCCTCCTCCATCCCACAGTGCAGTGCGGGTATCAGTGTACAAAACCTTGGAGCTGTGGGTCCAGGTTGCTGGAGCGTCTGCTAATATCCTTCAGGGAAGCCCTGGGCACTCAGAACTCCTGTTTAGCCACCTACTTGGTGACATCACACCAGGGGCAGAGTCTATTAAGGTAGGATAAAGCTTGATATGTATTGAATGCAAAATGCAAAAATAGAAACATAAATTTAAGCACAGACTTTTTGAAACTGAAGGGAACCAGTAGTTTGTTGGCCAAAGTCTGTGTTGACCTTTACTGCTGTGTACGTGGGGTGTCCTTTTGTCCAGCTCCGGGCAGGGCTGTCAGCTGATGTAGTTCCAGGAGGAAAACCTGGCCCTCGGAGGACAAAGCAGCTGGTGATAGCAGATACAGTTGGGCCATCACTTCAGAGGAAAGGAGACCATGTGGCCAATCAAGATACCTGCCTTGCAGCCATCAGGGGTGAGATGCAAACTAAGTTTAATGATATCCTATACTGTGAGTTTATTGATCTGTTAAACTTGTAATATTCTGATACCAGATCTGATCAGATTGCTTTTTTCATCCTTTCAGCACTGAGACAGATCATACAAAACAGTGGTACACTATTAAAGGATGACATTCACAAGGTAAATGTGATTTGAAGTAACATTGACATGATTCTTTAAGCAAAAAAAGGCAGATTCTTCACTCTGAACTACCAAAATAACTGCTGTATGCTTCAGCAGTGTACATTCAATTCAATTCATACATACATTCATTATAGCAGGATGCACATTGTGGTTTCCTGTAGATATGCTGTAAAGTAAGATGGTGACATAAATAGATTTTTTTTATTTTTTATTTTTTCCCCATCGTGTAGCATCTTGGTGTATTGCATTCTCTTGTTTTTAATGGCAAATAATCACACTGGTTTTGTGTCCTGTTGATTTCTTGCAGCGGCTCCATGAGGTGGTTCTGCCACTGTGTGTGCGTTTGCAGCAGCAGCAGTCTTGCAGCAGCAATGCGTGTGAATCTGCAGGGAGTGTGAGTGGGCAATACAGCAGTGCCCTTGTGCGACGAGAACTGTACAGGTAAATGGACTGGTACTTATATAGCGCTTTTCTACTCAGTTTTGAGTACTCAAAGCGCTTCATACTACATGCCCCATTCACCCAGTCATACGCACATTCGTCATACATACATGTATGTCATACAGTCATACAGCACTGCTTCACACACTAGGACTTCACACACTCACACTCCGATGAATACATTGGGGGCAATGTGGGGTTCAGTATCTTGCCCAAGGATACTTCGGCATGTAGACTAGGGGAGCCAGGGATCAAACCACTGACCTTCCGATTAGTAGACGACCTGCTCTACTTGCTGAGCCACTGCTGAGCCACAGCTGCCCCCCTCCAGGTACTATCTTCATAACCACAAGAATGATAACAATGACAGTTCACAATAACAGTTCAAAGAAATCATTAAAAGCCCCAAATTACCATGACATTCATGCCCATGATGAGTGGATGTAAACTTCTGACCACAAATGTAGCTCTTAGCAGTAAAAAGAACACGTTTGCAGTTGTTCCACAGCAACCTGATGGACCAATACTTTTCTACTCTGAGCACTCAAAGCGCTTTTTACTACAAGTCACATTGACCCATTCACATAGCGCTTTATTGTGTGCCTTTATGGTGCTATCTAACTATCACACTCACATGCAGACTGGAAGAGCTTGGGACTGAACTACTGGCCTTTACATTAGTAAACAGCCCACTCTAGCTCCTGAGCCACATCTACCATACTTGTCTAGTTTTTTCTGGGCTCTTTAACGTTCTGTCTGTTTTTTAGCAGCAAAAATTAGCTTTAGCTTCATGTTGTCATACATATATTGGACTTATGGAGCTGTTTACTCCATGTGAATTTTCAGGTTATTGCTGGCTCTGGTCCTGGTCCCATCGCCCTGTTGGCCTCCACCTCTGACCTGTGCCGTGTCAATCCTTAGTAATGGACGCAGCGACCGCAATGTCAAGGTAAGTCACACGATTTAAAACGTTGCAAAGAAGTTTATAAAAAGTGTAGTAACGTATTGAGTGGATGGATAGATAAATGCATAAATTACTCTTGTACTGAAAGTGAAGTTGCAGTTTCGTGGTGTTCGCCCAAACCATGAAACCATTTGTAGAGATGCTGACGTACACAAGCCTGCCCTAAAGCCTAGATTATACTCCGTTGTGGACACGGACACAGATAGCTGGAGACCTGACAGCCGAACAGTCATTCCTGTTATATTTCTTTGATGTCCGCTTAAAGTCCGCTGCCCGGGGCGCGTGCATAGTTGGTGCATTGTAATGTAAATTCTCCGTGGACGAGTCCGCACAATCACAAAAAACAGGCAGGCATATGGATGGACCCTCGCTCTCTTGTCTGATGACGAAATTTACGTCACTCTGACCTGAGCGGACCCCTGCGGACTCGCGGACACGAAAAGTATAATTCCTTCTTAAAGAAAGGCTGCAGCAATCCAGGAGTTCAGTCAACAGTCTTTGATAATGTACCACACAGGAGAATAGGCAGATGTATAGACTGGAACTGCCTCCTGAACCCTCCGCTCTACCTCTCCCACTGCAGCTGAGCCACAACCACACCCCACTGCCACAGTTTTTAACTACTATAGCATAAAAGCAAACAAACAAACAGAAAAACTTGATCTCATTAAATACATTCATGGTCGACACAGTGGTGCAGTGATTAGCACTGCTGTCTCATATGGCTGTGAGGCAGCAGTGCTTTCCCCCAGGGATGCTAAACATCAGCCCGGGGCCTTTCTGTGTGGCGTTTGCATGTTCTCCCCATGTCTGTGTAGGTCCTCTCTGGGTACTCCCATCTCCCTCCCACAGTCCAAAGACTGGGGTTAGGTTAACTGGCGAGTTTAAATTGACCGTGGGTGTGAATGTGAGCGTGAATGGTTGTCTGTCTCTCAGTGTTAGCCCTGTGATAGACAGGCGACCTTTCCAGGGTGTACACCGCCTCTTGCCCTGACATCTGATAAATGGTAAATGGACTGGTACTTATATAGCGCTTTTCTACTCAGATATTGTGTACTCAAAGCGCTTTAACTACATGCCACATTCACCCAGTCACACGTACATTCATACAGCACTTTTATCTACACTTAAGTGCTAAGTACTAACACACACACTCACACTCCGATGAATGCATCGGGGGCAACGTGGGGTTCAGTATCTTGCCCAAGGATACTTCGGCATGCAGACTAGGGGAGCCAGGGATCAAACCACTGACCTTCCGATTAGTAGACGACTCGCTCTACCTCCTGAGCCACAGCCGCCCCAAAAACTTAACAACCTGCTCTGCACTGCAAACCTCTGCTTTCTTTCTAAAAGATGACTGAACTTGTTCACAACACATCGTCCATTGATGTAACAGTCCTTTGGCCCCTTTGATTATCGTGTCTAGACATCCTGAGGGTGAGTTAGAGCAGGCAAATTTGC
>VUQI01038651.1:31442-50436 GCA_015106735.1 Paratilapia polleni | reverse complement strand
ACAGACTTAGACACAATGTGATTTGACAAATTTAACATAAATGTATGGGAAGGGTTGTGTTGCTGTGTGTGTGTGTGTGTGTGTTTGGGGTGTTGGAGCAGGAAAGGGGCAGAAAAATATATTTTGTCAATTCTAGGACAGTAGTCTTCTGAAAATCTGCTTGATAATATATATATATATTTATATCTATGCTTAAAAACAGTTTATGGGACCTAGAGCAAGGTGGTGGAAGCAAAGGGGGGGAAATGATTTATTTCAGTCTGGATCAGTCTGAGACCTGTGACACCTGAGAGACCAGACACACTTACAAGTATGCAACAACAAATGAAGAAAATGTTGAACAGGGAACATGGAGATATATTGTATTTACAGTGTTCTATTGACATTTTGTATCCCACCATTTGAAAAATTCTGGCTAATTCAGATAATTTATTGGCAACTTTAAATTATTTTACTTTTAACATTTCCCTCCAACTTTCAAGCTAATTGTCATTTTGTCTGTTTTTAACAAGTATTGAATGAATTTGTGAATCTGTGACTATTTGGGGACATTTTTCTAAATTCAGTGTCTTTGTTATTTCTGTTAAGAGTGCAGGAGTATTTTGACACAGTTTAGTGGAGCATTAATTAAAGGTGACATACAGGTTCCAATGTAGCATTTGATTAACAGTTTTTAAGTTACATTTGTACAGATAGTTATGGTATTTGTAATCCTACGTCATGCCCAAAAAACTATTTACTTGACTGCAAAGGAACACACACATTAGTTTGCGCCTCTCTGTATAGGATGTGCCAGTCCTGTGCTATTTCTTTTTTCCTGATGCTTCTACAGTTAGTTTTCACACATATGTGTTAAAAAATTGCTCCAAAGTATTCTCAGTTAAGCACTGACATTAAAACCTGTGAATCTGCCAAAACAAAGACTAAGCCGCGAGATGTTCCTGTAATATACAATTGTAAGTGTGCAAATCTGTGTGTGTTTTGGGTCTCCATATCCACCTGTTTTTATGTAAATGTGCAGCATGTGTGCGCACTCAGCTCTGCTGTGTGTAAGAGAAGCAGATGTTGTGTTCTGCACTGTAGCTGCTGCATTTGATCTGTATAATGAACTAGATGATTAGCATCCCCTAGACGCAGCACTGTGGCATTGCAGTCTGTTCATTTTCTTTTTTTTTTTTTTGTGCTCTATATAATGCTGTTAGTCTTATGCTGTTGCTTCCTCACAAACAGACATGCTAAATGTTATGAATTGTTTTCCAAATAACACTGGAAATACATAGACTTAATGTTGACTGTGGTTGAAAGTTGAAATTGCAGCCTTATGGTTAGTTGCAATCAAATTACTGAAGTTTATGTTATTGTTACTTCAAAGTATGAGACATTCAGTGCAATGATGATTTGTTATTGCTTTTAAACCTTAAGTAGTATGAGAAATCAAGAGACGGAGCAGCGAAAATGTTTACATATTCATATCATGTCCTTTCAGTGTTTGTCATCCCTGAAATTATAATTCCTTTTGTCTTTGAAGATAATAGGCCATAAATTGTCCTTGTTTGTGAGCCACCTCCCTGAAAGCTCAGTGTTTATGAGTTTTACCACAGGGTGTCTAATAGCCAAGCAGTACTGTGTCCTGTAAAGGTGAACAACTCATCATCCAGTTGTGCAGTGGTCTATAGATGAATAACGTCTCTGCTAATTAATATCTCCTCTCAATTTAGATTGTATAACGCACACTATTTTCACTCCCTCTTATACTATACAGTTTAATGTTTTGTTTTATAAATGAAGAATGGACTTTATAAATAATTTCAGATGTACCTTCAGTGCCAGGTTCTTGCCCAAGGTCCCTCTGTTCTTTTTTTTTTTTATTAATGCAGAATAATTATCTTAGAAATATAGGATGAGATGGAACACTGCCCTTTATTACTCTGTGCTCTGACAGGGGCCGTAGATTAAAAACCTGGATAGAAATGGGAAAAAGAAAAGACAATATTCAGGTATTGTTTGCATAGCAGTGAAAGAAAATGACTTGTAGCATGGGGAGTTGAATCATCTACATATTAATGGCCAACTTGCTGAGGGAATAGAGGTAAGGATTTTCTATGGTGCAAGAGGTAGGGGCAGGTGCATGAAGGTCTCAGCAGTGTGAAGGTGAAAGGTTTTAGGGTGCTGGGGATCAGAAGAAATACTTTTCGGCAAGAATCATTGAGTTTCACTATACTGAGAAATTGTCAGCTGAGCTTAAGTTTAAAATGATTGGCAGACTGTGGCTGTTCTGGCCAAAGTGACAGCAAAGTTATATGGCCTTGTCGGCATGGACAGGATGGATAATAGGTTATATTTCTACAACCGGGGTCTAAAGCTACCATGGTGAGACAGGAACTATGGTAATGAAGGGGAGAGTCTCTAGAGATGATGAGGAACTCATCTCATTCTGTAGGAGGAGAATTCCTCTCCCAAACACAAGAAACATTTTTCCTATCTCCAACATCCTTACATATTGTTGACTGTAACCCACATTTTGGAATATGGATAACCTTTCACAAGGACAAAGATTAATGGCAGCTGTGATTGCACTCCTGCAAGAATTCAATGGCTGATGACCTGTTGTGGTTAATTTAGTCTGTGCTGTGTCAGTCACTCTGTCCAGCAGCCATCTTTTTTTCCCCTTGAAAGCACAACAAGGCTGTGATTGCTCCTGAGACTGGTGTAGTGTGCTGACAGCCCCCTTTGCTGCTTGAATAATACAATCCAGCTATGGGGGAAAGACAAGGTGCCAAAGTCCAATTCACTTACGGGACTCGACAGCACAAAAGCCTCTGGTTTACGGAAAAGGGGCATGAATTAATAATCACCTAATTGACTCTTAGTTTTTTCTCCACTCTTGCGCTGCCTTTTGTGCTTTCAGACAAAAGCCCACTCTATGTATCTGTCAGAAGACGTTTGGTGCGGATGGGGGCACTGTGCCTAGAGGCTGGGCAGAAGAGGTCAGGTCGGCAAACAGACTCCTGGCAGATATAAGGTCACTGACAGACGTGGACACTGTGTGAATGGGGTACACAGCGATGATCTAAACAGCTGCTGACGTTTAAATGCATAAATTTACTGTAGCTTTAGGAGCTTTTAAAGCTTTTTAAAGCTCTTAGAAGTTCCACTACAAGTCATACAGGGCCTAGTAATGAAGATGTAACTTCAGGAGTAACTTTTTGGACTGCAATATTATCCCAGACAGAAATTTGTTTTTTCTTTTTAAACCTTTTTATTTTTATTTTTATTTTTGGTGTAGTTTTTTGATGTAGTTTTTTTTTTCCTTACACCCACCTGTATAATATCACAAAGTAAAACTAGACTTTACCTCTAATTGTCAGCTCTTTTTGACATCAGTAGCATATCTCACCAGGGTCTATTCTTTTCTGTTCTTTCCCAACAGTACTTTGTTACTGTAAATGCTATACCCTGCTCCATCAGGACTCAGTGTTTCGGTCATTAGTTCGGATCACCTGTTCATATTGTAGTTTTGTGTGTCACATGTGTGAGCATCCACGCTCGTACAACAGTGTCCAATCTAACATGTTAGACTTTACGTGACCAAATAAAAAAGTTTTTTTTATCTCTATTTCATAGTAGTTTGTCAATGTTTCGGTCATTTTTTTCATCACCCTTGAAGAGAAAAAATATGATACAGTAGTTGGATGTTAGTCACGGTGCTGGTGAAGGTGTTGGGGTGTACTAGTCTTAAGAGAATGGTATTGATTTATGGAGTCCTAACTGGCCGTGACGAGAGACTGCATCACAGTAAGCCTCCCCTGCCCTCCATCTGTCCTGCTCTCACTTATACACTCCTGAACGTAAAGCACCTGAACTAGAAAGCGGCTTCGGGCCCTTCTATAGCAGCTCTTCAATGCCTCAACATAAACTGCCACTTGTTTCACCACTCAGGTGCTAATTGAGCAATTAATGGAAGCAATGTGGAAGTGGAATATATTTAGTTATGTTTATCCTCTTAATGATGAGAAGAGGATGCTTGATACTTAGTCCCTGCTTGCTTGCTGTACTGTATGTATATATATTTAACACTTTATCAACTCTCACTCAGTTAAAGAAGTTGAGTAATTCTTAGGGAATTTCAATCTTACATATCTAAATTGTATTATTTGTTTTATGTGTTTCATTTTCTGTCCTTGATCAAAGTTATCCATCTTAGCTTGTACGTATAAAAATTATGGTGGTATGGCAAGGAGCTGGTTATTGTATTAGGTCTGGGTGCACAGATGGTGTTTATAAAATATGACATGCAATGCAATAGGAACTATAAATAGCTGTGTCTTTAAGGAAAAGGTATTACTGTTATTAAATGTAATTACAAAGCAATTTCCAAAAAATGTTGGGATGCTGTGTAAAGTGTTTGTTTTCATACCCTTTATCTAATTGAAAATGGTACAAAGACAAATTAATTTTTAAATGGAGCCACGTTAGTGTTTCTTAATATCTATATGCTCATTTAAAATTTGATGCTAGTGGGATTGTCGGACCCAAAAATACATAGAGAATTAAAATGTGAAGGTGACCGCAGTTGACCACCCTTTGTTTTTTCCCCTCAAGAGATGAGTTCAGGGGAAGTAGGAGTGGACTGAAGTGGAGCTGAGGATGAATTGGTGAGGACAGTGCCATGACTGAGAGGTTAATGTCAGGGAATGGGAGGTTCCTTTTGTTTAACATTCCCTTTGTTTATTGGCGGATGTGTTTAATAGGATTGACTGTGACTGGACCCTAATAGGGCCTCCTTTGCTGATCCCGGTGTCTCTGGGAGATCTTGCAGCCTGCTCTGGCCAAAACCAGGTCCCCCACTGGGTAATCAGCTCAACTGCCCTCATCCTGATTGGAGCTGACATTTTAATGTCTGGAGCAGGAGCGTGGTCAGCCCTGCTTAACCTGACCCCCTGCCAAACCAACCCTCCCCTACCAATGCCCTCTGTTCTCAATTTGCCCTTCTAGGACTGTACAAATCAGGCCAAATTTAACTCTTTATGGGCTTGTTAGGGGTTCAGCAAGACAACTCCTTAAGTTTCACAGTGAATTCTTTCCACTCGTGACAAAGTGTGGTGTTACTGCAGCTCACCAATACAGGCTCTATGTGGATTTAGCTCCCCTCTGAGCCCATGTTAAAACGCTCGACTAGTGTTATGACTCTGCATGCCACCTCTAGTTTCTCCTTTCCTTTATAAAGTGGAGTAGTTCTAAAGTGATTTGTGGGGGCTATTGTGTGAGGCCTTGCTGTGCAGACATGGTAGGAGACATGATATTTTGGTAATATTAGTGCATTTGCATTCAAATGATACAGTGTGTAAACTGGTGAACATTCAAAGTAAATACAAAAAGAAAGATTGTCAACAGCTTCAGAAGGGCTATAGCACATTTTCTGAGCACCAAAGTGTAGTTTTATCCTATGAACATGCTTAGGTATGACTAATTGTCAGTCTGATGTTCATTGTGTCCAGCAGCATGTTTTTTTCTTTTTGAGGCAGAACTGGGACTATTGGTTAGGTATCAACAAAATCTGAATTGTAACTTCTCCCTCAGCTCTCCCTATGCAGCTTTTCTGTGAAAACATGGTCAAAATATATACATGATAGACGACCAATCATAAATCTAATATTGCAAAATGAAGGTCATTTTACAAAAATGACACTGTAATATAGTTTGCATTATGTCAAATTTGATTGTCACGTGTAAACTGAAAAGTTCATGTTTAAAGTAGTTTAATACTGATTTGGATCTCATCGCCCTTCTTACTGTATTATAAAGACTTTGTATACCTTGTCTCAAGTTTAGGAACTCATATGGACTGAAAATGTGGTAGTATAAAATCTAAATCTGCACCCTGCAGCAAGCTAATATTTTTATTAGCACTTTGTGGCGTTGTATAATATCCTTATAAGCCAACACTAAAAGAGGCAGCCCATGTGTCACTCAGCAGCAGCAGCATTGGACGACAAAGTGTGGATATCTTTTGTTTTGTTTTGTTTTTGTTGCTGGTGTTATGTGAACAAATGAGATGGATAACAACAATCTCTTATTTCCCATTAAATGTGCTTATATCACATTTAAGAAAGATGTTCCAGAGCCCTTTATCCACATTGTTATTGATTGACCTGCTCCCAGGCTGCCAAGTCCTCACCTTGTCTTGACATATCTGCTCTCCTCTCTTTATCCCTCCCTGTTTGTGTGTGTCTGTGTGAATGTGCCTCTGTTCAGCTTTGTCCGGCCACTTGGAACGGCACCAGTCAAGTTCCCCAATTCCTTCCAAAAGGCCCTCTTCACGGTCAGAGACCTCAGATAGTCCACTCTCCTCGAAGCGTCCCAGGACAGCTGAGAAGAGTGCTGCGGAGCAGGTGAGAGTACAATCCACAGAATTTTGTGAACACTGATGCCCTCAGATGTTCAGAAAACTATGTTTTTCTAACTTTGAATTAGAGGTTTTTCCTAAAGGTTATCTCATCGTCAATTACCAAGCCCTCATTATAAGTCTAAAAGTTACACATTACTTTAAAAAAAATTTACAAAAATATACTAATAATCTTCAGTTAGTTATCTCACTGACCTTTTTTATATTATGCAGAAATTTTCTTTTCAAACATACTCAAAATTATATTAGCCTTTCTGCTGCAGTTGCACTGCTAATTGTGTATAAGGTGGAAAATCAATATAGTATTTGACAGATGAGAGCACTTTGAAGTGGGTGCCAAGACTCAGTGGTGCTTGGTATTACACACTTGTCTGTGATCAGAGGGATCTGCCTGCTTGAGGGAAGGGGCCCCCACTCTATCCCTGATCCACAGCTTCTCTTCAAGCAGGCCCACCATGCTCAGTGCACCTATTTCACCCCATTAACTCTTTGTGGATCTGTGTTTTCCCCCTCCGTCTCTCTTTCTCTGTTCTGTCTCTACTTTCACCCAGATGTACCAGTGCCCCTACTGCAAATTTACCAACACGGATCTGAATCGTCTCAGAATGCACGTGATGACGCAGCACTCTGTCCAGCCCATGTTACGTTGCCCGTTATGCCAGGACATGCTCAACAACAAGATCCACCTGCAGTTCCACCTCACACATCTCCACAGTGTGGCACCCGACTGCGTTGATAAGCTTATTGCCACAGTGAGTTCTGTAGTCTGTGTATTTTGCACGTGATTGAATACACATGCAAAACATGATCATGTTGAAGTGTCCTTTTTATTGATGCTATGTTTTTCCGCCATCCATGTTTTTTTTTTTTAATCTCTTTATTTCAAAAGTCTGTATTTTTCAATCTATATTGAAATTGGCCTTTGTTTTGTTAGGGTGGTGTGCATTAGCTTGACTATAGGAGTATTTTTTACTCTGGTTATTAACTGCCATAGCAGTAGAATGTATTAGTATATAAACTGGCTAAAGCTGCTGAGAAAAATAATAATAAAAAAAAAAGCCCTTCCCACCTGTGCAAGCTATATTGTATATATAGCACCTATCCAAGTTTGTTTCAGATTTCTCTATCCACACATTCTAATGTCTCAGAGTGGTACTACCTCCACAGTGTTTTATATTTTGTGGTGAATGCAAGGAAACCACCGCTAATCAAAGCCCTAGGTGCAGAACATTGCTACCTACTTACATTATGGCCAGTCATGGTACAGGCAGTGGGTCAGATGAAGGACCAGTATAAGTATTCAGTAATGTCAACAAGACTAGCAACTCACTGTTAATGAATACTTTACCCTAAAATGGCTGCGTAGCTATGATAATGATTGTCATTCTTGCCCTCACTGCTCTAAATTGCGAGCGTTCAGTCAACACAAAGAATGCTGTTAATTGTGTAATGGTTACAGGCAATCCCATTGGCTTGCTGGAAATGATTAGACCTTTTAAGATGCATACTTTTCTTCTCTTTTTCATTGTCTTTATGTACCCATCATCAGAGAGCCTTTTCCAGCTCTCTTCTAATCAAAGTCATCTGGGGAGGGGAGCTTGTAATCTGTTTTTGTATTTTTTTAATCATTTCAAGATGAGCAGGTCTCTTAGCTCCCAGTTCATTTATTAGTTCACTGACATTATTGCCATGTCTGTGATCACCTGTGTGCCAGTCAAAACAAGTCCTTTTATTATTTGTGTTGAAATAAATGTGACGCAGATTAATCAAAATGTAATGAACAGTCGCACCACTTCATGAAATTTTAATAAAACCAACTGAGATGTTGTTATTCACCATTAATCAGCCTAAATTAGAGCTTATATAAAAATACATACCACTGTGTGGAAAACAGAACAGTTTAAAACTGCCAGTGTGAAGCTCCACTGCTATAGCAGATGTCATACAAAGTTTGTATGATTTTTAGCTTGAATCATATGATCTTTACACCTGCTGTCTTGCAGTGGTACGTATTTTTGTACCTATATAGAAATTTTCCCTTGCTTCTTTTAATGGTCATCAAGGAGAAATAAAATTTTATTATCCCCGTTTTCATGTAAATCACTGAGCAAACCTTTTTTCTGTTCTATCTCGTGAAGCTAAATAGCTTGCTGGACAATCAGCGTATAAAACATTGCTTTGTCTGCTGCCTAACCATCTTCATCTCCCATCCAGAAACTAAATGGCAAGCACATTAGTATGGTAGACGGCAGTATTTATTTCTTTTATAGAGGTAGTAATGTACTGAACCACTACAAGAAGAGATAGAACAGAGGTAATATAACACACATTAAAGCCAGCACCTTTTTATAACTGGTGAATGCAGATAGAAAGGTACTTTATCCTTTTCACATGTCTACCGAGAGGAGCCTAATTAATTTTGAAATAGGTGACTTTTATTTCTTGCCAAGCATGCATAATGATGCATTCACTCTTCCACCCTTCATCCTTTCGTCCACTTATCGTTTTTTTTTTCTTTCCTTTCGGTTAATTTCCTTTCTTTTCCATGTCTGTCATGCTTCTCTCTCACATTCAGTGGCTATATAGATAGTAAACTGTATGTATAATATACACACAATCCTCCCTCTCTGATTTTATGTCTCATTTTCTGTCTGTGTAAGATAGGGGTAATGAAAATAATTGTGCTTCATTAATTCTGAGTCTGACTGGATGATAGCCATTTTGAACTATGTTTGCCAATTAGGCTGTCCAAATTAAAAGTGACCTTGGGATACTCTGCTCTTGCCTCTAATCGCCTAATGAAGCAGTTGTCTAGAAACAGTCCACTTTGTAATGTAAATTATTGTCTTTTTTTTGAACGTGTTTCCATGCTGGTTGCACTAATTTTCTACTTTTCATTTTCAAGAGATAAAGAGGTAACATAAACAAAGAAGGAAATGGCTGGGTGTCTTCTGGCGAATGTGTGACCAGAGTTATCATATAGTGTTTCACTTTGGGATATAAAAGGTTATACCAAACCTTGAAAACCCTGTTGCTTCAGGGTAGATTCTGCTCTATTTGGATCTGGCCCAGGGGTTATATGACATGCTACAGTACTTTCAGTTGTGTTCTCACTCTCTTATTAGAGGAGTAATTAGAAAGCATGCAGATTATGTACTGTGTATACACCAACATCTATACTTGGGGCCCAACAGTATGCAAGATATTTTTCCCCTTTTATGTCCTTTATGCAAGGTATCTTTAATTGGTATTGCTTGAAAGAAATACCAATAAAAAGTGTCTTAATATAGAGGTTCAGCAGCAACACAGAAGGAAAAATGTGAGAGGTGAAGTAAATTGAAATGCAACTTGTAGACTGAAGCTTATTACTCTGTTTGTAAAGTTAATTGAAAAAAAGATGAAAAAGATAGAGCCTCATTACAAAATTAAGCTCTATGGAATATTATTCAATAGGAAACTGTTTAATGAGCTTTTTTAATGAAGTGTCAGGTTTTGGGGTGAAAAGGGGCAATCAGAGGGAGAAATAAGAGCTAAGTTGGGGAAGAGCAACAAGAATAAACAGATATCATTGTGTTATCAGTAACTCATGATTGACAATAACCTTTTGAGAGCAGGGGGAACCTAGGTTCATCTTTCTACCTTATTAATACACACTTAGTTTTTGTTACCTAATTAGAAAAACAAGACACTTAGAAAAAGATTACCCCAAAATTTATTTAATTTATTGAAGGATCGCACTTTCTAAATTAGCAGTTCTTCTTAAATGGAAATTTATTTATTTTTTGTTTACTGCCGTTTAGAACCATATCACTGAGAATTTAAAAGCCAAATTTGACTTTAGTGATCATTGTTTTTCTTCAGGGTTATATAAAAATGGAAAAGTTACAATGCTATTGATCCGACTACCTTCTTAGTAACATCTTTGTTTGTCTTCTTGTTTGTGGCAGTAGTGTTAATGTAATCACTTATCTTACTTGTTTGCTAATTCCTTTGTAATTGTTTTTGCAGGTGACGGCAACTGAAGCACTACCAGCAAGCATGTTCATACCTGTAACGAGCCCAGACAGAGAGTCGCAGAGCACCCCTCACGCTACAGCCAACTCTAACTCTGACGATACAAAGAAGCAAGCTGGTTAGTATATATGGCTGTTAAAAATGTCACCTTTTTTATTTTACACAGTGGCAGTATTCACAGTAGTCTCAGCTATGTGCTCTGTAATGAGCATAATATTACACTGGGTAATCATGCGTGATTGTACATTAATCAGATTCAACTAAATTGTATCACCATGACTGTGTATTTACACTCTGGAAAATATTAAGTCACCAATTACTACATAGGCTGGAAAAAAGAGTTATTATTGAGGCATTTGACAATTTTACAAAAGCCATGTGTAATCAAAGAGAATACACTTTGGCCAGCATTCACAACTACACAATATAAATGATTGTTG
This sequence comes from Paratilapia polleni, assembly GCA_015106735.1. Taxonomy (NCBI): domain Eukaryota; kingdom Metazoa; phylum Chordata; class Actinopteri; order Cichliformes; family Cichlidae; genus Paratilapia; species Paratilapia polleni. The sequence goes on along the minus strand of VUQI01038651.1, from coordinate 39,576 downwards.
GTATTTGCAGATCTTGTAATTAGTCAGTGCTTGTACATTTTTGGCACCTTCCCACAGCACTAACACACTGAATGCTTTAATGTCCTTTATTGACATTAGTAGAAAAATTCCACTCAGCAAATGTGGAATCTGATGAATGGCTATCTTCTCTTGGCTTATTTATTCACAGATGCATCAGATGCTGATCCAGAGAAAGGTGTGTCACTCCCTACTGAAATAGCTGAAGCTCGCAAGTCGCCTCTGGAAGACCAACAATCAGAAAGGGAAGATGCCACAGGATTCCTGTGCTGGAAGAAAGGCTGTAATCAAGTGTTCAAGACCTCTAACTCCCTACAAATGCACTTCAATGAGGTTCACAACAAAAGGCACCAGTTGCCTGTTTCAGATCGCCATGTCTACAAGTACCGCTGCAACCAATGTAGCTTGGCCTTCAAGACTGTGGAGAAATTACAACTCCATTCACAATATCATGTGATTAGGGCAGCCACCATGTGCTGTCTCTGCCAGCGAAGCTTCAGAACACTACAGGCATTGAAGAAGCATTTAGAAACCAGCCACCTGGAGCTGAGTGAGGCTGACATCCAGCAGCTATATGGGGGGTTATTGATGAATGGTGACATTATGGCAATGGGTGATCCAACCCTTGAAGAGCATGGAAGTCTGGGAGAAGATGACAAAGAGGGAGATGAAAGTGATCCAGAGGAAAAACAGAGTCCAACAGGCAGTGACTCTGGCTCACTGCAGGAAGATTCTGGATCTGAACCTAAACGTGCTTTGCCATTTAGAAAGGGCCCTAACTTTACGATGGAAAAATTCTTGGATCCATCTCGTCCTTTTAAGTGCACTGTGTGCAAAGAGTCTTTTACACAGAAGAACATCCTTTTGGTTCATTACAACTCTGTCTCCCACCTACACAAGGTGAAGAGGGCTCTTCAGGAGTCTACTACTGGTCAACCTGAGCCTACCAGCAGCCCTGACAACAAGCCATTCAAGTGCAGCACTTGTAATGTGGCATATAGCCAGAGTTCAACTTTGGAAATCCACATGCGCTCTGTTCTACACCAGACCAAAGCTAGGGCAGCCAAGCTTGAAGCAGCAGGGGGGGTCACTAGCTCTTCAAGTGCTACTGGTTTAAGCAGTGGAGGGTCCGGCCTGAGCACTTCAACATCTAGTCCAAGCCCAGCCAGCAACTCAAATACTAGCTCTACCAACCACAGCTCTTCTGGGAGTCAAGCAGCTCAGAATATTCTGGGAGGAAACCACACAAACCAGACTCACAGCACTGAAAGCCATGGGAATTCCTCAATGAGTTGCCATTCCTCACCATCTGAGAACCATGAAGTAAAAAAGTCTAAATTTTCAGATATTCTCTCAGCTAGGGGGCAACAGCAACAGCTTCAGCAGCAACAGCAATTGGCTCAGGCTCAAGCCCAAGCTCAAGCGCAGCTTCAACAAGAGCTTCAACAGCAAGCTGCTCTTTTACAATCACAGCTATTCAACCCAGCACTTCTGCAGCACTTCCCAATGACAACTGATGCACTTCTGCCTCTGCAGCAGCAACAGTTGCTGTTTCCTTTCTACATCCCTGGAGCAGAGTTTCAACTAAATCCTGAGATCAGCATCAGCAACTCTGCACTTGGCCTAGCAGGATCCCCCAGCTCTTCACTGCTTGAAGATCTTAAAAACTCAGCCCAGCAGAGCTGCTTGCAGCAACAATTGATGCACCACCACCTTCAGCAGCAGCAGCAACAGCAACAGCAGCAACAGCAACAACAGCAGCAGCAGCATCAACAACAGTCTCACTTGCAGGTTCAGAACCAGATGGCATTGCTGCAACAGAGTGCGTCTCTCCTCCAGCAGGCTGAATTAAAGCAGAAACCTCCGTCCTCTCAGAATGAAAAAGACAGAGAAATACAAAGAGAAAGGGATATAAGTGAAAAAAACGAGGACTATGTAAATAAAGATTCTACAGACAGCAAGCCAAAAGAAAAGGACAGTCAGCATATTTCAATAAACATAAACCATGATACTGGCTTGCCTCCACCAAGGATTGCCTCAGATGCTCGAGGAAATGCAACTAAAGCCCTGCTGGAAAATTTTGGGTTTGAGTTAGTAATTCAGTACAATGAAAATAAACAGAAAGCTCAGAAAAAGACATCTGGACCTACTGGATCAAGTGGTCCAGGTGGAATAACAAGAGTGGTAGACCCCATTGGGGGATTAGAGAAACTGGAATGTGAAGCCTGTGGCAAGCTGTTTTCAAACATACTGATTCTAAAGAGTCATCAGGAGCATATCCACCAGGCTTTCTTTCCATTCCGATCCCTTGAGAGATTTGCCAAGGAATACAGAGAACATTATGATAAACTCTATCCACTGAGACCTCCTACACCAGAGGCTGCTCCAGCTCCACCACCACCTCCTCCTCCACCTCCACCTCCTCCTCCACCCCAAAGAGCACCGACACCAAATATTCCTGTCTCTACTGCCTCACTCACACCTCCAACCGTACCTCCCCCACAGCCACCAGTTCCAATGACCCAAATACCCATGCCAATGGATTTGCCCCTATTCTCACCACTTATGATGCAGCCCATGTCTCTTCAGTCCTTGCCTACTCAGTTGCCTCCCCAGTTACCATCTGTTGAGCCAAGCCTGGCCTCAGACCTGGCCCAGCTCTACCAACAACAACTTACACCAGCCATGCTGCAACAACAGCAGAACAAGAGGCCACGGACACGCATCACCGACGATCAGCTTAGGGTCCTAAGACAGTACTTTGATATCAACAATTCACCAAATGAGGACCAAATCAAAGAAATGGCAGACAAGTCAGGGCTTCCACAAAAAGTGATAAAGCACTGGTTCAGAAACACCCTTTTCAAAGAACGGCAGCGCAATAAAGACTCACCTTACAATTTCAGTAATCCGCCAACAACAACTCTGGAAGACACTAAAATTGATTCCAAACCTCCTTCTCCTGAACCTCAGAAACAAGAACTTTATGGAAGCAAGAGATCATCCAGGACTAGGTTTACTGATTACCAGCTAAGAGTTCTGCAAGACTTCTTTGATGCCAACGCTTATCCTAAAGATGATGAATTTGAACAGCTCTCAAACCTTTTGAGCCTCCCCACCCGTGTTATTGTTGTGTGGTTCCAAAACGCTCGCCAGAAGGCAAGGAAGAATTATGAGAATCAGGGTGATGGAGGAAAAGATGGTGAAAGAAGAGAACTGTCAAATGACCGATATATTCGCACATCAAATCTGAACTACCAGTGCAAGAAATGTAGTCTGGTTTTCCAGCGTATATTTGATCTAATAAAACACCAAAAGAAGCTGTGTTACAAAGATGAAGATGAGGATGGACAGTATGACAGCCAAAATGAGGATTCACTGGATCTTTCCCATGAATGTTATACTCCCTCTGGGTCTTCCTGTCACACCCCAATGCCCTCCTCTTCAAGTCTCTGCCCACTTCCACCCACGACGTCTGCATTCTCACACCTCCCTTCCACTGAGAAAGAGGAGGCATCACCAGCAACCACCTCAAACCTCTATGATGAGAAGCCCAAGCAGTTACCAGAAATAACTGCTGATCCGCGAGAAAACCAAACCTCTATTAAGCAAGAAATTGTGCACCAACCCCAGTCTGAGGCACAGCACCAGAGACCTCAGAGAGAAGAGAAGATCCAAAATGTTTCTAAGTCCATCAAGCATTCATCTTCTTCCTTTTCTCAGCAACAACAGCAGAGTGGTCTCTCAGCCTCTCAGACAAGCCAGGTTTCATCGCAAAGCTCTCACATGGGCCTCAATCCACACCTGACCTCTGCCGCACAACAAATGGCACAGCAGATGATCCCATACCAGTGTGAACAGTGCAAGATTGGCTTCCCCTCCTTTGAGCACTGGCAGGAACACCAGCAATTACACTTCCTTTCTGTACAAAATCAATTCATCCACCCACAATTCCTCGACCGTCCAATTGACATGCCTTTCATGCTTTTTGATCCGAGCAATCCTCTCCTGGCAAGCCAGCTAATCTCTGGGGCCATGCCACAAATTCCAAGCAGCTCTGCCACCTCTCCGTCCACCCCAACCTCCACTATGAACTCCCTGAAAAGGAAGTTAGAGGAGAAAGCTAGCACTAGTCCAGGAGAGAATGATAGCACAAATAGCGGAGAAGAGCCACAGAGAGACAAGCGGCTTAGAACCACCATCACACCCGAGCAGCTAGAGATCCTTTATCAGAAGTATTTATTAGATTCAAATCCTACACGTAAAATGCTTGACCACATTGCTGTTGAGGTGGGTTTGAAAAAGAGAGTTGTTCAAGTCTGGTTCCAGAATACCAGAGCTAGAGAGAGAAAAGGCCAGTTTAGAGCAGTAGGGCCAGCTCAAGCTCATCGTAGGTGCCCTTTTTGTCGAGCTCTTTTTAAAGCAAAAACTGCCCTTGAAGCACACATTCGCTCTCGTCATTGGCATGAAGCCAAACGTGCTGGATATAATTTAACTCTCAGTGGTATGTTACCTGAGCAGGAGAACATGCAGATAAAATTGGATGCTCTTGAGACATCAAGTTACTCCCAGCTACCCCCCACTGCAAACAGTGATGGGCAAAGCTCCTCCATGTCACCAGTGAACAAAAGCTTGGACCTGTCTCCCAGGGGTCTCCTGAGCCCTTCGTCCATCAAAGTTGAAGGAATGGAAGACTATGAGAGTGCCACCATGTCTTCTGTGAACCTCAGCTTTGATCAGAACAAGCTTGATAATGACGACTGCTCTTCTGTAAACACAGCCATTACAGACACAACCACAGGTGATGAAGCTAATGCTGATAATGACAGCGCTGATGCAAAGCACAGCCAAAATAGTGGAGATTACCTATCTAAGTCTGGAGGCACAGCCTCCATCCTTGAAAATGATGACCAGATGTCCTCAGGACTAGTAAGCCCTGCAACAAGCTATTATGCTAAGGACTACGAAAATGAAAATATGATTGACCACAGTGAGACATCCAGTCTGGCTGACCCCTGCTCACCAAGTCCTGGAGCCTCTGGTAGCAGGAGCCTTGAAAGTGGAGATAGACCTGGCCAAAAGCGCTTCCGAACTCAGATGACTAACCTCCAGCTGAAAGTGTTAAAATCTTGTTTTAACGACTACAGGACACCCACTATGCTGGAATGTGAGGTACTTGGCAATGATATTGGACTTCCAAAGAGAGTGGTTCAGGTGTGGTTTCAAAATGCCCGCGCAAAGGAGAAAAAGGCGAAGCTCAACATGGCCAAGCACTTCGGAATAAATCAGACATCTTACGAGGGGCCGAAGACTGAATGCACTTTGTGTGGTGTTAAATACAGTGCTCGCCTCTCTGTTCGGGATCACATTTTCTCCCAGCAACACATCTCTAAGGTGAAGGATACCATTGGCAGCCAGATCGATAAGGAAAAAGAATACTTTGACCCAGCTACTGTCCGCCAACTTATGGCCCAGCAAGAAATGGACCGCATTAAGAAGGCCAATGAAGTTTTAGGACTGGCACAGCAGCAGGCCATGCAGCAGCAGGGGATGTTTGATAACCCTGCAATGCAGGCTTTAAATCTCCAGTCGGCCTATCCAAACCTGCAAGGCATCCCACCTGTCCTTTTGCCAGGGGTTGGCAGCCCCTCTCTTTCTAGCTTTAACTCATCTAATTCAGGTACGTCATCATTTGGCATTTATTCACTGATATACAGCTGACATTTGAGGTTCAGAGTTGCAGATGGGTTTTTCAGCTGAACTAATTTAATGAATGATCAACCATTATCACAGGAAATGCAATGTATTTCCATGAATCAGATATAACCATAAATCAGTCTGTCACATATATTCATTCACACTGACACAAATGTCGTACAATGAATAACATAATTTAATGACCTTTTGCTATTGTTGTGCTATTAGGTACACAGCCTGCTTTAAATGCTAACACTTAAGTTTTAGACCAGAAAATACCACAAGATACTGAATAAACAGCTTGTTCCAATTTTGACTTTGTGAATATTACAAAAGCTTATTATCATTGACATAATGGTTATCTTTTGCCTCTTTTGTATCAGCTTTCAGTATTGTATAATTAATTAGTTTTGTTACAGCTGAATAATCTTTTAAAAAGAAACTGCACTTCCATGAAAAAAATACCTATTAAGTCTTATTTTCTTGTCTGTATTTGAAACATTTCCAGCTTTAACTCCTCCAAAACCTTCAAACCTCCTGAACATGCCTGGTGCCAGTGTTCCCTCACCTAGCCTCCCCACGTCTGGATTGCCCAACAAGCCTCCCTCCTCATCGTCTCTTGCTGCATCCAGTCCAGCCCAGACCAACACGTCTACTTCCCACTCAAACCCCACCTCCATCTCCATCTCCAACTCCACTTCCTCAACCACTCAGTCTGGGTCGCGAACTGAACCCCCCAAAGAACGTGATGCTGAGAGAGTAAAAGAGAAGGAGAAGGCCAAGGAAAAGACAGAGAAGCCATCAACTCCATCATCAACTGGAAGCACCCCTGCCCCTTCCACTTCTGCTGCCAGCGCCAAGAAGGAGAAACCAGACACAGCTGTTCCTGCCACTTCTATGCCCACACCTGGAATGGAGTATGTGGTAGACCCTGCCCAGCTTCAGGCCCTCCAGGCTGCTTTGGCATCAGACCCCACAGCTCTTCTCACAAACCAGTTCCTACCCTATTTCATGCCTGGCTTTTCCCCATATTATACCCCTCAGATTCCTGGGGGCTACCTGCAACCAATGTATGGTATGGAAACTCTCTTCCCTTACAACCCAGCATTGTCACAAGCACTGATGGGCCTGTCTCCAGGGTCCCTACTGCAGCATTACCAGCAATATCAGCAGAGCTTGCAGGAGGCACTACAGCAGCAGCAGCGGCAGCTTCAACAGATCCAGCAACCCAAGGCGAGCCAAACTCCAGTTCCCCCTCAAACCTTGGGGGATCGCAAAGATTCTGCCAAAGATCAAGTAAAAACAGAGGAGCAAAAGGGCAATCCACATAGTGAACCCCCCACTTCCTCCTCCTCTTCCTCCTCCTCCTCCTCCTCTTCTCATAATACAGTACCCTCTGAGCAGAATGAGATGGATGGCAAAGCTGTGGACACCCATCTAGACCAGTATATCGTCCCCAAGGTGCAGTATAAACTGGCATGCCGCAAGTGTCAAGCTGTTTTCAACAAGGAAGAAGCGGCTATTACCCACCTTAAATCGAACTGCTTTTTCGGTCAGTCTGTGGCAAACCTGCAAGAGATGTTGCTGCGTGTCCCCGGTGGCGTAGGTGTAGGGGCTGGAAGTCTCTATGACTGCCTGGCTTGTGACACTACGTTGGATGGGGAGAAAGCACTCAGTCAACACCTGGAATCGGCATTGCACAAACACAGAACAATCAAGAGATCAGTCAGAAATGCCAAAGAGCACGCTACTAGTTTATTACCTCACTCTTCAGCCTGCTTCCCCAGTCCTAACACCGCATCTACCTCGCAGTCTGCCACTCATCCCATCAGCAGCCCTCCTCCCCTGCCAACAACATCAGCCACCATGCCATCCTCTGCTGTCTCCTCATCTCTGTGCTCCTCCTCTACTACCCAACTCAACACCACAGCTGCCGGAAAACCCTGGCCCCAGGCCCCTTTCCCCAGAGCTTTAACTGGGAAGCCCAATGCTAGTCCCTCCTCTTCTTCCTCCTCTTTTCCTCCAGTGTCCTCACCTTCAACGGTTACCTCAAGTTCATTGAGCACCTCAGGAGTTCAGACCTCGATACCAACAGACGTCTTTACCGACGAGTCTGACTCTGACAGCAGTCAGAAGTCAGCAGACAGGCTGGGCAGGACGGCGGAGGAGCCGCAGCAGCCTGGCTTTGTCAAAGACAGTAATAGTTGTAGTAGTAATCTTGCTAGTGTAGGAACAGACTCCATCAGATTGTAAAAGAGCTTTCAGTGATGGACGATATTTAAAAAACACACTAAAAGACAAAAAAAATTAAAAAAAAAAAAAAAAAAAAAAAAAAAAAAAAAAAAAACAACAAAAAAAAAAAAAAAAAAAAAATAAAAAAAATAAAAAAAAAAAAAAAAAAAAAAAAAAAAAAAAAAAA
>VUQI01038651.1:0-19726 GCA_015106735.1 Paratilapia polleni | reverse complement strand
ATATTGAAAGGTTTGATTTAAAAAAAAAAAAAGAAGAAGAAGAAGAAAGAAAAAGGAAAAATAACAGTATCCTGTAGTTTCTCCTTTGTGTTTGTCAGCAAATAGTAGAACAACTGTGTATCTGTGCATGTTTCCGAGACACAGAGCGCTGACCACAAAGGAAGCTTGTGTTCAAGGCATGGGTGAGGGAAGGCAATGTTGTGGAGGAAGCGGGGAGCACAGCTTTGAGATGCAGCGTCATATTTCGCAAATCACTCGGGAGAATGTCAACTCTGAGAAGAATTATTCACATAATAATTGCTTTGAGACTTCTTATTAATATTTCTTTGACTTTGGTTTTGTATTTTTTAAACCTTAACTAAAGTCAGTTGTAGTGTATTGCTGCTGGAATGCCTGTCAGACTGGGCCCTGACCCTGAGCTGGCTGCTATAATGATGGGAAGATGAAAGAGCCAGGCCCATTCCCAGGCTGCCCTGTTAGGGGGTGCAAGTCTGTGAAATGGAGAGATAATGGAGACCAGGTGTGCTGTGGATGCCTGAGACAGTCCTCAGTCAGTATGAGAGCTCCTCTCAGTGAGAGGGAGGGCACACTACCACTGCTGAAAATGGATTGGGCCACAGCCCACTTCTTCACACCACACATATACACACTGTATATACCAAATAATGTACATGTAAAACAAAAGTATAGTGATTACTCCAGTATAACGATGGTGGAGCTGGACACCTACCTAGCATAGCACTTGTACTTAAACTGGTGCTCTTCTGTCTTTCTTCCAACTCATAAAAAATACATTGTGGTTTGTATTCATAAAACAAGAATGTTGGCTGAAAGTCAGTATATTTGCATGAATTATATGCTTGCATGTGTCTCAGTGGTACTCATGAACATGATCATTTTAAATTTAGAACAACTATTTTTGCGCATTTATTAACTCGTATCAATTCTTATAATAAAGAAGTTTTAAAAGAAAGGTCAAGCAATCTGGCTTTCACAGGCTTGCAAAGCTCTGCAGTAATTAAAATTTAATTAGCAGGCATCTAGCAAAATCCAACAAGTAATTTACCATCAACAAGTTAACCCTTTAAAGAAACCCCAGCTATGAACATATTTCAAAGATTCTAGCAGATCCTGTGGGAGAAACAGTCTGCCCCATGTCTGTCCTCTACAGGAGGTCAATAAATGTCAATTGGAGAGAGAGCTGGAAATGTTGAAGAGGGACTTAAGTGAAGTTAAGTCCTCATTAAAGCCTTCTACATAAGAGCTTGTTGAATGTTAAATATTAAACATTGATTACATACGAATAGGAATGACTCTGTCATCATTGCCATATATTTTCATCCTGAGATTATTCCATAACTAATATTCCATAATTACTGATGCCTTCTTTTCAAATTAGTGAATAGCTCATTATTCCCACAAGAATAAGGGGCAATGACAGCCATAAGAACAAGCATGCAAAGGTAGTTAATCTATAAGAATATGAGAATGCTGCAGAAAGGCAGATTCCTATTTGAATGGCGAACACTCCAGATGGCTCATCTTGTGATCTAAAATGTAGTTTCATATTTTGGTATTTGGCTATATGTAAATTCAACAGCTATTATGTGTACCATAACATTTTAGTGGGAGATGCACTGCTCTAAAATATTTTGAAAATCCGAATGCAAAAGTTCAAGGAAATTAAAGAGCATACTGTCAAAGGTATATTAGGGCAACTAAAACAGGCAGGTGCAAGTTCATCTGTCAGGTCGAACACAGACAACTTTACTTTGTTCTATCAGTTAGGTGGTTGATGTTTCATTAGTTTATAAAACACAGTTTACACAGTAACATGAGCCACACACGTCCCAGCAGTTTGACTTTTAAGTTTGAGTATCTGTTGTGCTAGAATTCTTACAATTGTGAATCATCACCCAATTAATCTGCAGCATACTGCCTGAAGCCCGTCACTACCCCGACACATACTCGCTCACTAATGCAAACACAGCCAATTTTTTGGTCTCTTTATCCTTCTCACTGTCTTCCTCCTAGAGACATGACACTCTCAAACGTATCAAGCCAAGGTCACTGAGCAGCCATTTCGGACTGTTGCCTACTGCCGCAGCTTGAAATTAATAAGACCACCATCTAAATGCTACACTTATCAAACTCACATAACAACTGCTGGGCAATCTTCCCACAATGCACTCTTTCCCTCTCCCCTTCCCTTGATATATTAATTTTTGACCAAACGTCCCCGTTTGACTATTGTAATAAGGTATGATGTATTGAGCCTTGGCTGTTGCCATGGAGACAGCAGTCCCCTTTTACTTGTCATTAAAGCACAAACAAGCACTGGCATCTAATGTCATTCCAGTCAACATGAGGGAGAGCCATGAGAAATGGAGAGATTGTGTTGGATCCCTTACCCCCTTTCTCTGGTCTAAACTGTTGTTTTTTTTTGTAGATTGTTTGGATATGTGGGATGTTATGGGCCAGCATACCCTCTGCAGGATCACTGTTAGGTCATACACCTGGGAAAAGGCACATTTATTGTTGCCTTTGTATGATTATTGCATCCCAGTGGTTTGATCTTGACCTGTAAATTGAAATAGGTGTGTAGATATCAGAGAACAATTAACTGTCTAAGGAATGCGTCCTGCTTGCTTTGTCTTTTCTTACATCTTGGATAGCAAATAATTAGAAATTGATCATATTAGGGATTCATTTGACTGTGCTTTAGAAAGCAAAGTGAGAAATGTTCATTTTTGTAAGATATTTATAATAAATATCCTTCTCAAAGGAAGTCAATTAGGATAGTATTGATGAAAAGTAAGATAACATCCTGGGGATTCCCATTTTCTGTACAACTATGATAAAATTACAGGCTGATTGGGTTGGGAGAAAAGAAAGAAGACAAATTCACAACATCTTCAATACAGAAGAGGGAAAAAAAAGGAAAATGAAACAAATGAGTCTCATCACATTTGGGACAATGGAACACAGCTTTCCCCCTGCTAGTATCATTTTAAGCTGTGGTAAGATAATGACATTGTAACTGAGTAATAGTACTGCAGCAGCTTTGGAATATTCCAGTCTATTTTATTTCCATTTAAGATAAAGCTTTCTGCGTGTTGTCTCGGCATGAAAGCATGCTTCATTTTCAGATGTTCTTTCTCCCCTCATTTCAGTTTTAATCAGTGACTACTTTCTAGTCCCGTTGTTTGAGGTGAAAGTGTAGCCGCATGCCTCCCTGTCTTTTCTCTGAACATAATCTCTTCCTCACACAGAACAATAATCCTACCTTATTTTCTCTCACAGTGTTGGTCTTTTATTACTTCCAGGTGTTAAGGCTCTGTCTCCTTTGCAAGCAGATGTGCTGGGGAAAAAAATGCCCTTTGTTTCGAGTTGTGCTATTTCAAAAACCAAATATTCAGCTGGCAATGCTCTCTAATGGAAGAAGACATAAAAAAAAAAGACCAAAATAAAAACTACGTGAATGAGATATTTGCATTAAAGAAAAGCAATGAAAGATGTGGGAGACTGAAAAAACAAATGGAATACACATCAAACCTGTATGCTGTGTATAGAGGAAATAGTCTTGGCAGGAACCAAGTTGTTTTTTTTGTTAAAACTATATAAGATTCAGTGATTCATGGCATCTGCTGTGTATTTATTGTATAGATATATGAGTTTCATCTGGTATAATCTTCCATTTCTTTAGAATGTCTACTTTTACTGTACTTACTTTCCTACAATGACTATTTTGTTAGCTGCACAAGAAAATCTTTACACTGGTTGTTTTTATAAAGTTGGTGCCTTCTGAATAATAACTTGTTGCTTAATGCCAATTTTTTTTTCTTGATGTAGAAGTATGAGAAAACACATGAAAGAAACATGGGGCCTGTAGCAGTTGTGTTACAGACTCTCGAACTTTCTCCTTCTTCCTGCAAGCGGCTAAACTGAGATCACATGAACTTGCAATAAAAAGTGACAGGAAATTTACTAAAGCATTGGAAATCAATGGAAAGTAAATGTGCTCCCTAAGTACAAGTGAACAGCTCAAAGCCGCTTTCTGTCTTCCTCTCTTTCTTTGCCTTTCTGTCTCTCTCATCCTCCCCCCTTCTCTGTAACTTTTTACCTCCTGTCTCTTCTTTCACTCATGATCTAATCCTCTACATCTCTGTCTCCTGAGCCAATGAGTAAATACTAAGTAAAGAATACATGCACAAACTAATAGAATTTCTTCAGTTTTCTGCTGCTCACCAAGCTGTAATCTATCTCTGTCTCTGTCTTGCAGTTCAACCACTTCATACGACTAAGTGTCTCATATAAAAACTACTAAAGTCACATATATAGCCTAGGCTCTTTTTTTTTCAAAGAGAGGGCAGGACTTGCTCTATAGTACATCATAATATTTTACAAAAGAAAGAAAATATACAATACTGTGCAGAAAGTCATGCACCACCCCTCATTTCTTTGTAATTTGCTTCCAAGGACCCAGACTTATTATTCTTTTTTAAAGTGGTCTTAGGCAATAGTTCAAAGAGGCTGAAGCTCCAGCAACACTTGTGGTATGAAGAACAACTTTATTACTCGACCAACATGTTTTGGCCTGTGGCCTTTGTCAGGGTCATCAAGAACTATATTGCAGGCAGCACTTTAAATAGCACAAGTGTTTGAGTAGAAAAAATGTTTCTAATAGGAAAATTTTAAAACAACCAGTTATATGCGTCCATTATACCTACTCACCAATCCACTCAAATGTGTAATCCTTGAGCAATAGTTCTCCAGGCTTTCTGAAGGTCTTTCACAGTTTTTCTTTGGACATTGGCTGCTTTTTTCACTCATTTTTCAGTCCAGTCCTTTTACATGACCATTTTCAGAAGAATGAATCATTCAAGCATAGAAAAGGCACCTAACTCAACCACTGCGGTGTCTACAAAAACAAATGCCAAAGATAACACAGTCAGAAATGCATAAAATGTATTTTTGCACCAACAAGGTGATTCCCAAAGAGCTGTTAGCTGAAAACTTGGCATATGTCCCCATGGTGTGCAGTGTGTCCTTAAAAGAAATCTGGGGAAACTGGACAAGTGGAGGACAAAACAAGAAGTGGCAAGCCAAAGAAATTATCTACAGCAAATGAACAGTTTCTGAAAGTCATGTCCTTAATAAATAGGGGGAAAAAATCCAGCAAAGACCAGACACAGGACCTGAGAGATGCATCTGGACCTTCAGTTGATCCATCTGCTGTTCACTGAAGCCTCATCAGAGATGGTCTCAGTGGAAGGGTGGCTGTCAAGAAGCCATTCTTAAGGAAGGGAAACAGTGAGAAAAGGCTGAGGTATGCCAAATTACACAAGAACTGGACTGAAAATCAGTGGCAACAGATCTTATGGAAAAATTTTACATTTTTGATTCAAATTGTCGTCAGTACATACAGACAAGGTCATGAGAGAGGTACAACAGTGAGTGTCTATAGCCATCTGTAAAACACGATGGAGGCTCTGTCATGGTTTGGGGCTGCATTTCAGCCAGTGGTGTTCAGGATCTTGTCAAAACTGATGTAATTATGAACACAGAAGTGTACCATTATATTTTGACCCACCACGCACTACCATCTGGAAAGTGTCTGATAGATAACATCTTCATTTTTCAGCATGACAATGATCCCAAACACACTGACAATGCAGTCAAAGCATACCTGGATAGAAAAACACCCAATGTAACACTATCAGTCATCGATTGGCCTCCCCAGATCCCAGACCTCAACATTATTGAAGCAGTGTGGGATCATCTTGACAGAGAACAGAACAAAAAGCAACCAACATGCAAAGAAGAGCTTTGAATGTCCTTCAAGAAGCCTGGAGAACTATTCCTGAAGACTACTTAAAGAAATTACAAGAAAGCTTGTCTAAGAGAGTTCAGACTGTGTTGAAGAATAAAGGTGGTCATACTTATTAGAATTGTACAAACTCTGTTTTTGCCTTATATCCTGTATTTCCATGTATGTTTGCACATCTTTCAATAAATAAATAAATTGCTGCATCTATTTCCCATTTTCTTAGCAAAATATAAAGCAATGAGGCGTGGCTCAAGACGTTTGCATAGTAGTGTAAAATATAACAGTAGTTGGTTTTTTTTTCTTTATCATTATTTTCATCATCTAGTTTTGAAAGCAGAGCACAGCATATATGCTACTACTAGTTGTATCAGCACAGAGGCATTTACTGTGGTGTATTATTATGAATGAAGTGGACTTATTAGTCCAAACATGTGGATTGCGTAATGGATTATGGTTAAAGAGAAATATGGAATTGTTTTTGTTTTGTTTTGTTTGTATGTTTTGTTTCATTTTGTTTTTATGATTTTGTTGGTGAAGTTCATTGCTATGTTACGTGCATTTTCCCTTAGTAATCCCTCTTTTTTTCATATTTGGAAGACTGGGAAATCAAGTTTGGGTAAAGTACAAATATATGAAAACAAGGAACAAATATAAAAAAACAAAAGCTTTTCTATCTCTCTTTCCACCCACACCTCTAACCCACCCTCCTTCTGCCTGCACAGACTGGTGTGAGTGTGACCAGGCAGGGGTTAAATCCATTGCACCATAAAAAGGAGCTGTTCATAAAATGGTGGAATAAGAAGCAGAAATAATATTTCAAGTATGATTAGTTCATCCGCAGGGCACCTTGTGCGATTGAGAAAGGGGGTGAGAGCGGGAGGGGGTATTGTGCACGGCAAGCAGTAAATTATATCTAGCCTTTGAATGATTCCTGCAGATCCTATTACGACAGCGAGGGGGACTGGGGAATGGTGGGGGGAATGGGGCAGTTGGGAGAGAGAAAAGCAGCAGAACGAATCGGATGAATTCTGTTTCCAGCTGTCCGAATGATGGGGGAGCTGAGGAGGTGTGCGGATGGAGGTGGGGGTGTGCAGAGAAAGGACAATAAGACAATCATTCGTTCTCTAGGCTAAAACACTGTCATGTAGACATGGAAACATACAGACTCTGAACACTGCTTTTTCAAACTTTTACTCCAACCATTTTTCTGAACAAATTTTACACCATCTCCTTTCCCCAAATGGAGGAAAACACTATCTCCCATTACCACCCCTGCACTACTCCACCCTCCCTGAATATTTGAGAGGCACTTGTCTACCATTTGTCACTTTGACTGGTGATATAGTAGCTGATAGTGGCATTAATGTGCTGCTGCTGCTGAAGATAGTCCTAACAGGAGAAAAGAGATGCTGAATTTATTTACCCATCACCTCTTTTTCTTTGTCAGTGGATGCCAAATATTGTTCATTTTTCCTCCCTGTGGTAGTTGTTGGGAAAAATATATAAAATAATGTAATTTGTATATAAACTTTAAGTTTGATCAATATTGACAAATACTTTAAAATGCTGGAATTCATGTTTCTTTTCTTCTTTCTTTCTTTTGTTTGAATATATTGTAATCCAGCTATGGTAAAATTTAAAGAGTTTTAATTATATGTTATAATGAAAGAAAAGAGATAAGATTTATTTCTCAGCTGCATCTAAAATAAAGTTGTGTATAACAAGAAGAATGTGATGTGCAATATTACATCTGCAAGCTATTTAGCATATTGCAGATGGTAAAGGCTTCACTTTTGAGATATATTGACACAAGAGTTGACATACGCCATCTAAAGTTTCAGATTTTTTGGACATGAGCTATGCAAACAGGTGACATAAATAAACATTATTACCAGCAGTCAGTTGCTTATTGATATTACATTTCAGTGACTGTCCTTTACCAGTTAATTCATTCTTCTGAAAGAGACTTCACATTTGAAAAAGTTTTCATGACAGGTAATATTGAGGTAAAGGTAAGTTAAGCAGCAATCACACATCTGTGCCCAGCTATGTTAAAGCCAGAATGCTTTTTTAATATTTTTTTTCTCAACATGACGAGGTGTTTTCAGTGATCTCATGAAATCGTACAGTCCTGCATGAAATAACCATCTAATTCAGCTTCTCTACAAAGAAAAAAAAAACTGTTTGATTTACTGTATGTATGAGTTCATTAATTAGGCCTCATTTTGGCAAACTGTGTTAGATAGTGGTTGAGTGCCAAAGGAGAAAACAGAGAGCCTGGACATTCAATGCAGAACATTAATAATAACAGCGGAGAAGGCAAGGGGGAATTAAAATGAAAGAATTCTGCACCCAGCCTCCCACTTTAATTGCAAATTTAAATTTCCTATAATGGATTCTGACATCTCAAGTCACCAAAATCCATCATTCTGAAGGGTATTATTCCTCAATTAACCTGTCACCCCCACCACCACCACCCTGTGTCTTTCTGCAGGGCTTCAAAAATGAAGAATTCTAATTACTTTCAAATATAAAGCAGATTGATAATCTACCCTTCTTTCGCGCACACACACACACACACACACACACACACACACACACACACACACACACACACACACACACACACACACACACACACCATCCCAGTGCCTATGCATCTGACAGCCAAGGAGGCCTAGCTTGTGCACTGCCAGCCAACAATTGCTCAGCTTCATCCAGCCCTGGAAACATGGGAGATGGCAGTGGGAGAGAACAGAAGAGGAAAAGGATACTGTACATGTGTCTATGTGTGCGAGACAGACAGATACAGGTAGAAGTAGTGTCTATGATACCATCCTTCATCACCTCTAATCTACCATTAAACAAATGGTGTAACATCTTTTCTGAAAAAGAAGTAGCATCCTTTAGCAGCGAATCTATAAAATGCAAAACTTTTTCTACACGTAATACTATTTTGCTTGTGTGTGTATGTGAGTGTGTGTGTCTCCAGGCACATCTGTCAGCCAATGTGCTATGACTGTCTGTGTATGACTAATCAATCCATTTCATTCAGGGAACCTAAGGGTTTTCAAAGAGAGGTTCAGCTCTTGCTCGAATGACAGATGATTAGTTCTATTAAATTCATATATATCTTTAATAAACAGTGCGTAGGCTGTTCTGTAAGTGAGTATGAGCCTATTTCAGGACTGTGATAATCACCTGTACAAATGCTTTCAGAAATAATTGTCCACATTATTTTTTATTTATTTTATTTAATTTTCCAAATATCAATATGGATTCTCTAGTGATGATCAACGTAAACCTTTAGCTTCTATACTACTCAGTAAGTGAAAACTTTCACTGATGTCAGATAGGCCTTTGCCAGTAAAATCACTTCATGAAAATAGTGTCAAGCAACAAACAAATTTGCATCAAATCCTGAACAGTGTAGCAAACTAGCACGTACAGCCAGAGCCAAAACTGACTTTTTTCCCAAAAGTAAATAAAATAAAATAAAATAAAAGAGTAGGGCTCTATCTACAAAAATTCCAAACAAAAACGCTTTAAAGTTAACCCTCAATACTAGAAATTGCAGGGCAAAATCTCCAAGGCAAGATGTCATCATAAAAAAAACCTTTTGAGCTCACTTTAATGATTTATCTTGTAGTTACTCCTCTGCACACTGTTACATAATGCAAGATTCACCTCGGATGATGGACAGCTTGGCACTGACGGTAATCTCGCCCTCGCTGTTCTCAGCCACACATTCGTAGATGTTCTCATCACGTGGAGCTCGGAGAGGCTGGATTCTCAAAACGGCACCGGCACCCTCGTCAAACTCAATGGTCTGTGGGGTTGAAATGTAAGGAAGATATTAAAGTTAGACGCATGTGTGATTTGAACTGATATACCACCAGCCTTTAACCTGAAGCAACCTAATGTAGGCATTAATGGCCAGTGTAAGTAAACAAATTCATTTTGGAGATACAAGGACGAGTGTGCCATCGGAGTTCTCAACTAAGAAATCATTTTCAATTCCACTAAGATATCTTTGGTTGGAAAGGTACCATGTTTGTAATCTTTTATCGCCTGAGGGCCTCATAAATAAAAAATCATAAGGAAACACACTTTCCCTACACACATTGTGTGAGCTTTGTGATTTCATCTGTTGATTTGATCTGTAATTATGCCCTTTGTTCTCTCTGAAGCCTTTTGTTTTGAACCTCGTTAAAGGAGTCTCTTCAAAACAAAATCGGACAACAGTCAGAATGCAACATGTGCTGAGAATACTGAGCAGAAGAAAGCTTTGGTTATGATAACATTTCATTATTGATCATTATTACATTTAAGAAAAGGAATGTAAGTAAAAACATCTATTTATGTTTAACTTACTGAAAATGTGATAGTGTGTGCGACTGACAGTAGGGCAGTTTTGACACAGTAGTCACAGAAACTGGCCCCTGGCCAGCATTTAAATGGTCTTGTTTGATCTCCCTGAAAACCAATACATCAACAGACGTGTATCCTGAAGCAATGAGCTGAACTTCAAGACTTGGGTAAAAGACCAGAATTTAAATTATGGCAATTCTCAGTTAATTAGTCCTTGCTTTTAATATTTCCCATGCCTATCTCTTTTGCCCTCATTTTGGATGTACAAAGTGTCAGTGTAGATGGTCAGTCTGTCAGTCTCACAGCAAACCTACTCCTCCAGTATCTTTCCTTCCTCACAGCAGCTTAAACCATCGCAGCCAAGGACTCACTGCTGTGAACTCTGAGCAAAGCACGACTATAAGATGCAAGTACAAGTCTTCAGCAGCCCTGCTGCTCCACTGCTGCACATCTCAGGGCTGAGCTGCTAATTAGGCTAAAAACACTGCAGAGCACGGCATCATGATTGATATCAAAGCAGCTGTCTAGAGGGTGGAACAGAAAAAAAACATAACTACTTCAAAACCCCTTTAAAATTTTTTTAAATTTTATGATAAATGGAGAAAAAGAAGCGTCCGTTCTGGCGGGCTCCTTCACGCCCTTGGCTTTGTTTCCCACTTAGCATGCAGAAGAAGAGAACGTACAAACAGAACTCGTCTTTTAATTTTGTCCTCAGTGGAGATGCTGATCTCCCCCTGTCGATGGTGCCATTTTTGCTTTTTAGCCCCTCCCCGATGGCTGTCCTCATGCTGCAGCGTGTGTGTGTGTGCATGTGTGTGCATCTCTGTACTGTCACTGTCATCATTGTTAACTAAAGCAACTTTTTAATTAAGAGACACTGAGCATCAATCAAGACTTTTAGAGATGCCATCTGGGATGCCTGCCGAGGAGTGAACAACAAACATCATGAATAACGCAGAGAAACATTCACACAGACAGGGCTGTGTGCTGAAAAAAACAGGAGTGGAAAAATGTGACAACAGCAGAGTCATTCAAATGCAAAAACGAAGGCTTCGGAGGAATGAGAAGGTTCTGTATTTCATTACTGACCGGCTGTTGCTACTGGGGTGCTAGCACATTGCTCAAAGGTTAGAGAAGCAAGCCAGTGAAGAGCCTGGTAGTTGCTATCAACAACAATTTCTGGGCTAATTAAAATACCCTTTTTGATAAGGTGGTGTGTGAATCCAGCTGCAATAGAGGACTTGCAATTTTATAGTATTGAAACAGAGTATATGTGGGCAAAATAGGGTAAAACGTGTAATGTGGGGACTTATTAAACTGTATGCTACATGTTAATAGTACCCCAAAAATACAATGGCTTGTATAGCTGATTGTTATTTGTCACAACAGTAACTATCACAATTTATGAAGTAACAAATGGTAGAGAACATTTTACTATTATACTTACTATTATACTTGCTATGTATCTAAACCTCTAGAAGTGAAGAAGCTCATTTCTAATTCATTACCACTTTACTCCAAAATGTTTCAGTATGGATGAATGTAATGCTCACAAACATGCATTTACAAAATACACTTATAGTTAGGTCCACAGGTTTTTGGACAGTGACTCATTTTTTTGTAATTCTGACTCTGTACACCAGCAGAGTGGGAGGCACTATGTATAAAAACGGCTGTAATTCCTAAACAGTTAATGCAATACTTTTTTTAAACCCCTTGAATGAAAGCTGAAAGTCTGCATTTTATTCACACACTGATTGTTGGATTGAAGATCCACCGTGGTGATATGAAGAGGCAAAATTACAAAACAAAATGTGCCATCATCCAAAAACTGTATGAATAACCAAATGTATGTATGTTTGAAGGACTCTGCACTTTTAAGACCCATTCAAGAACATATAGAGTATAGACTACACCAATGGGTGGACTTACCTCTATACGCTGGGAGTTCACCTTCTTTCCTTTTTTGTTCCAACTAACCTTTGGCTTGGGGTCACCTGTTGCCTGGCAGACAAAGGAGACCACACCCCCCGAGACACCAATCTGGTCAACGGGAACTTTAGTGAACCGTGGTTGTGCTGAGGAGTGAAGACGACAGAGGGTGGACAGAAAGAGGGAGGGGAAAAGAGGGAGATGCATTAGCAGAAGACACAAGACTAATCTTGTGGGCACCACTAGAGCTAATGCTGTTCCCATAATAACCTTTCTGAAAATATAGACTCTATGTATCCATATAGAGACACACAAGTACACAATGTCACATCAACCTGCACTTCAGTCTTCTAACTCTGTCTCATACTCTCCCTCTGCATGCCACAGCTACATCTAGTCTTCCAACATCAGTGCTCTGTTGTGCTGTGTATAGATCATCGTGATGTGAATTTTTATGTGGATTCTGTGCCAAGGTGCTGATGATTAGTAGCTTAAAATGATTACGCATAGGGAAATAGACTGGGGCCTATGATACTACCAGTGTTATAGTAGGCACATCAGAAAAGGTAATTAAAAAGATGAGACAGTAAAGGTGAGTTTTTGTTTTAATTTGACATTATTTCAGAGTGCTTAAAATTACTTTTCCTGCTTGATAGAGTATAGCACTGACAAAGCCACTTCAGTAGTTCAATTTTTACTTGCACTAAAACATACTAAAAATTGATCTGCCCGTGAAGATTGATGCTTTTGTCAGTCAGAAGTCTGTAATTTTGGTGCTTTTGGAGCTGGAATTTTCCCCTCGTGTTTGGGTTGCATTAAGTTCAAGACAACAAGCCTGATAGAAAGAGAGAAAGAGAGAGAAAACAGACTCCTGGGGAACTCGTTAAAACTGAATCATACAGATATGTGGGGATGATCAAACGGCCAGCGCATAACGTCAAATTAATAATTAAGGGACCATGGGCCAACACCAGTCTCCAGGCACTGCTAAACACATATGAAGGAGAGTTCCTGCATTCATTATCGGGTAAAGAGATATACGCAATTGGAGAATGAGGTAAGGAGAAATAGTGTGAGACAAGGGGAAGGAAAAGAAGAAGGGTGAGTGTATAGCCTCGGGAAAGCAGAGGCACTACATGCATAGTTTATCTCACTGCCCTGAAATAACGATCCAAATGTTTCTGATGCAAATATCACAACAACATACACGTGCCAGCTTAACTAGTAACTGATATCTCAATAATGGCATTCAATAATGGCTTTCACAATTTCCCCAACCAGCTGGGACGAGTGGTTAGAAACATAATAACAAACACTAAACTGTGTTTAATCTTAGTAAGAATCCAATGTAAGAAAAGTATAACTGTGATTTGCATGCTTAGATGGTCTGCACATGCAAGGCTGTTGCAGAAAGCAAGCGTATGACCTCACTATGCCATTAATGGTCAAATGACAAAAATAAATATTTTCAACTATTAACAACTATTAATAGTAGTTCATAGCTGAACACATAATAAATAATATTATTTGTAATACTACTTTTCTTTTACCAAGACAAATGTTTGGCAGTAAGAGTTCTCCACCTGCAGATGAGCAGTTGTTCTCATCTTGCTGCTACTTTTGTCTGCCTTGCCATCCTCATTTATTAGGTATATTGGTGCATGCACAGCTCAAGGGCACTAACTCTAAGGCTTGTGGTTCCCCTAGCATCAACCCATGCTAAAAAAAAAGTATTGTTGGTATTGGTATTGTAAGGCTTAAAGATTTAAAGTGTTAACTTCACGGTAAATTCAGTTGTCATATATGACATAACATCATCCTACAGGCTGTGAGAGCTGGATATTGACAAAACTGACACTGAGCTAAATAAATCAACCAAAGTGCAACAATGAAACTTCTACTTTTATAAACAGTATTAAGAGTTCCTGCTTGAGAATCATTTTAATGTTTGGAAATATTGATTCTCAGTCTTCTGAGGTTAAAAATAAATAATAAATAAAAGAAAAATCCAACTGTACATCTATAAAAATATCCTCTAGTGAAGTTGCATTCCCTGACACACTGGAAAAATTTCCATAAAAGAAACACTTCAGAAAGATTATAATAAATCATATTACATTTTAATATTGTAAGCAAATAGTTGAAAATGTTCAATTATACTATGCTGTAGAACTTCCTGAAGAAGCTGTTTATCTTTATGATACACATACAGTATACATTTTACAGACCAGTTCATTCTGAATGCAAAAATAATGTTGCTTAATGTACTAATTTAGAATTTAAACATAAAAAAAATTTCAATTCATCCAACAATTTCTCTTCAAGGAACAGTATTGGCTAAAAGATGTTTTCCAGCTTACAGAATCAATATATGAAGGATAAACAAATCAAACAACAGCTAATATATATAAAAAAAATGAATGTAAGAAAAAAATTAATGACTTTCTGCTGTTTATTTCGCAGGGGTAGATTTCCTCTATGTACAGCTAAAGGTTGTGGTATGATATAGGCACCATATCCTTTCTTTGCCATCAAGGAGCAGGCCTACTTTATTGTGTGGTGCATACAATGACCCCTTTTGGCATTTTACACTTTCAATTTCCATTCTGAAACTGCACAACACAGCTTTACACAACACAGCTCCTCTGCATTTGACCTCCCTTTACAATGCGCTCTCTGTTGAGACAGAAGAGGGATTTACACAGATCAAGCCTGTGGCAGTGGTTCTGCTGAAGGACAGCATTCTTTGATTAGTTTTCCCCTGGACCATTTGACATTTCCACCCAGTCGCCTTCTCCACCTCTCTCTCTGTGTGCCCCGCTTCATAGGATGTGAGAAAAGTACAATAAATGTGACTGTTTGCATGTCTGTCTGAATTTAACTCCTGACACATTCAGAATTTTCTCATAAAGTACTGTAAATAGTTTTCAATATTATCTCAGGAAGGTTTAAATAAAGCAAGGCAGCTGGGGAGCTGGTAGAAAAAAAAAAGGATGGAATGAAAAAGAATGTGACCGCTGGGAATGACAGAAGGACAAGTGCAGCAGAAGGTGGAGAGGTCAGTGGTAAAGAGAACACTGGTAGAGAAGAGTAGAGAAGGTGACAGGAGGTCCAGAGACTAGAGGAGAGGCTGTGAAGAGAGAGTGGAGGACCAAAAGTGCTGCATATTTCATCAGAAAGAAAGCTTTTCATAACTTTTTTCTAACTCTTGCTCTTTTTTTGGTTATTTGCAATTCAATTTTAGATGTTTTTTAAACAAATTAGATCATATGGCCTTCTCTGCAGCAAATTATTACAAGAGGCATTTCAGTGTCATATCATTTCTCTGTTAATGTCAACCACAAGCAGAAGATTCTCATCTACCTTTGTTCTGCTTGAATACATTTTGAAAATGACTGTTCTGAAACAGCACTATCCACTGTCTGCTGTCTCACATCTGGTATCCACGTACCCTGTATCAGCAGACATTTATGACAATGTACACTGATAACACTGCTAACAATAAGTCTGATTTTTAAGACCTACATTTACATTGACTCTCGTCTAAAGCAGCATTCAATATTGATGAAAGGAAGAGTGACCAGGTCTTTGTACATTTTTTGAATGACGTCCTATATTCTTCTGAATGGAAGACATCCATTGCCAATAGACAAACTCAAAATGTAAAATGCAGCTAAGAACATCTATCATGGCCACCAGCCCAGCTGTAAGGCAGCACTTACAGCTTGACGAAAGCTAATGCTTGTGCTAGAAAATGGAAAGCCGCTCTGCCAAAAAGGAAGTATTTGTGTATATGTGGAAGATACAATATCCCTTTCATGTAGAGGACATCTGTCTATGGCCTACAGATGTCACTGCTGTCATAGGTTAATCTCTGGGTGTCGCTGTCCACAGAAACGTGCGTCTAAAATTCCAGTTGTAGCTCAAGCCATAAAATTGCACATAATTATATCCTACTGCCTGAAACGTTTGTCATATAAGTAGTGATAAAAGTTTTAGTTTTAGCTCTGCTCTCCTTCATGCTATTCTTTTAGACTTTTCACAACGATAATTTAATGCTCTTTGAAAGTCAGTACTATTAATTAACTTAACAATCAATTCAGGTTAGGTAAAGAAGTCTGCAATAATTCATTTAGGTGGACTGCCAAATGAATTTAATGTAGTTCCTGGTTCAATAAAGACACTGGACAAGCTGTTGAGGCAATACAGAAAAAAATATTCTATGGAGGCTATGTGTTTTTGGGTGCTGATTTTCTACGATATGTACCTGTGTGCATATGTCTGAATGCAACACCCCCTGGCACTGGCTGTTGGCTCTATGAATGTCTATAAAGGTGCATTTGCTACAGGAATGCAGCGTGTGATTGTGTGAACTCTGATGAGCATAATTAACCTTCTGTTCAGTTTTCCCCAGCTGTGATCCTCTGGGCTTTTGCCGCCAGTTACGACTGACTTTAAGTTCAATTTGAACTTTGCCAACACCAGTAATTGCAGGGTAAGAAAGGTTTGAACGGTGTCTGGATTTCAAGTGCTTTGCAATAATGAATAATGGCACAGTCCAGCCTATATCAACAGATAAAATTATTCACAATGTTTCCTGCATTGAATTGCCCATGTGATGACGATATGCACTGACATCAGTATCAAGTGATATAAAAATGTAGTACAAAAGCTGCAAGTTACTGCCAACCTTCTTGTTCATTAATGCTACATTTAGCACCAAATCCTCCTGGCTTTCTTTGGTCCAGCGGGTAAAAATAGCAGTCAGACCATTTTTATGACTGCAAAATATTTAGGAGGTTCTCTTTTGAACTAGTATGAAGGTTATATTCCCACTTGTGCCACCTTTTCTGAAAATATATACTCCTTTATGGCTGTAAGGTAACTTGTAGAAGTGTCTCCATGTACTGCTGTCCGTTATGTTACCAGAGATGACATTGAAAGGACACTGAGCCCACAGTGGCCGTTTGTCCCTTCTACCAAAGTCTCCCTCTATTTACTAAGCTTCCCTCAGACAGACTGAGGTACAGCACTGCCTAGATAAGCACACAAGACCAGTCTTTATCTGCCTGGCAGGGGGACATGGCCTGAGCTAAAATAAACCAGCAATAGGGGCCCAGCTAACTTCACAAGGCCCCGAGAATAGAACAGATCCATGCAAACAAGACTGGATAGAAGGAGGAGGAAAAACTCACACTGTGCACACAGACGCTTGTTTAGCTAATACAGCAACCACCTGCTACTGGCCGCTACCTCTGTTGGACCCGATAACAGAGAATACACCAGCACTGTGATTATAAAGTGGTGGAGAGTGGGAGGTGGGAATGTGAATATGAGACGGCTCCATTTACAGTACTTTACTGTTGTCGTTTGGTGGGGGAGGAGGGGAGTAAGAGGAGGGAGGGGACTGGCTTTATGACTAATACTGTAATTGATGGAGAAAAGCTTCTCGGGTCATAAATAGGAGCCATTATCCTCTGAATTAGCAAAGTGGGAGACAAAATGATGCACAGCCATTCAGTGATTTGCAGAGAATTGGTAAAGGGCACTTGTTATCCATCTTGCTACAAATAGGCATCTTTCACAGCACATAGGACATTTACCAGCAACGCCTAAAAAGAACATTTGGTACTATAAGAGGTATTACAACTAGCAAACCGTTTTCACTTTTCCCTGGCTACCATGACACCCTGAGAAAAAGGTGATCAGGGTGGGGATGCAGATTTGAATGACATTAATTTTAGATTCTTTTCTTTTTCAGTTTTTTTTTTTAAATACCAGTTTACCAATAATGAGTTAAAAGTGCATATGTGCAACTAAATGCACATATTTTCATCCCACTCACAACCCTTTTATCTAAGCAGACACTCTAAAGCCTGTCTGGCAGGTATAATCTTAAGTCGAATTTGGTCCGTTTACAAAGTGCATGAGAACAATACAAACCACAGTGTGTTACTAATTTAAAGAAGTCGATTTAATAAAGCTAAACTAAGATTAAACTTAATTTTCGTATTACCCAAACAGCAGACACAAGACATACTGGGGAACAGTCAATACAGATTACTTGGAGAAAAACAACCAATGAATAGAGGGTGGAAATTTAGCATCTCAACTTTAACCTTTTGTATATTTGTGTAAGGCTTAAAAACCTAAAAACTCAGGCTCAGACTAACATGTATTTTGACTGTGAAGCCCATCTCGCTAGGGGAACTGCTGGTCTCTCTTTGCTGTGGGATGTTTGCAGGTGCAGACTGGGGCTGGACAATCCAAGGCAGTAGCAGACTTGCGTGACTTAGGCATAGCAGCCACTTGGTGAGTACAAGAGAGAGGAGCCAACAGCCGAGGTAAGAGACCCTGAGAGACGGTCAGCTGCAGACAACCTTTAATAATCTTTCCACAGGTTCTCCAATGGAAGCCTTGTGAGTTTTACTTCCTCTAGATAGAGCCTGTTAACTGAAGCCTCCTTTTTAGTCATCTTGTCTGTGAGTTTAAGCTTTTAGGAAGGGGCAAGAGGCCACCGCTCCAAAGGAAATGAGTGCACTTGATTTGTAACACACACACAAAGAGAGAGCTTTGTAGCGAAAATGAACGCAATATAGTTTCATCCCAAATAATTCATTTTCATAGTCACCGGAAGCGAACGTAGTACATTAAATTACCTACATTTGTGTCATTTTTTTTATATTGGACTACACAACTTTGGCCAGTTTCTATTGATGTTTTTGGAGCAGATAGAAAAGAAAGACAGGTAGATAGATCTTTTTATCCAAATGTGCATTCAACTGAACGCATGAATAGACACACACACACACACACACACACACACACACACACCCTCCAGGCTTAAACAACCAAGCCCCATCAATCAGGACCAATTCTCACAGGCTGCATGGGCAGGGGCCATCACTATGGAAACCAAGCCTTCACTTGAAAACCGTCTTGCTTTGTCTTGTCTGGAGGTTTTCACACACAATCACTGCCAACCAAGCCCAGCAGGCCAAGGCAAAAACTTGAACCAGACAAGAAAACAGAAAAGGGAAAGGAAGACAGAAGACAGAAAAAGTTAAGTTTGCAGTTGATTTGTAGTTAGAAAACTGTAAGTTAAGATCAATAATTTAGCTGCACCAGTATTAGACACCTTCAAACATAAGATGTGAAGATTTTCACGTGTATTATAATGTGTATTATAGAACTGAAAAAAAAAACACTTTTACTTCACCTTCACCTGCTGCCAAGATGCTCTTAAGCAAAACACTTAACTGATAATAGTGTTGCTGAAGGAGAAACTATTTTAATATTATATTTCTGAATGTGTGCTTAAAATAGAAGCTCTGTGAGTTAGGATAAAGAATATATGTAGTCTAAAATCAGCTGCATATATATATATATTCCAAAGGGCATGTTTGGGTTATATTCTATTTCTAGGCAGCCCTTACCTTGACAGAAGAAAGGCTAATTGGATTTTTCTCTTGGGGTAGCTGTGGTGCTAAGCAAGTTTCTAATGCCTTGATTGAGCAGGCAGTGAAAACGGTGTCTCAAATTCTTATTCCTTTCAGAAAAAAAAAAAAAAAAAAAAAAAAAAACCCCACGACC